>CALYLW010000101.1:1947116-2014616 GCA_944989445.1 Ampullaceana balthica
TTACCATGTTAACTATTCGTTCGAGGATCGACATTTACAATACCTACGCAAGTTTCCAAAAAGTGTAATTTTACGAGATTAGCTAGTAGAATCAAAAAGGATCATTTTACAATAGCTTCTCAGTTTTCAAAAAAGTGTCATTTTACGAGATTAGCTAGTAGAATACAAAAAAAATGATCATTTACAATAGCTATTCAAGTTGAAGTCTTCATAAAAAGGTGCTATTTTACGAGATGAACTAGTAGAATCAGGAAAGATCATTTACAATAGCTTCTAAATTTTTTTCAAAAAAGTGTGATTTTACGAGATTAGCTAGTAGAATCAAAAAGGATACTTTACAATAGCTATTCAAGTTTTCAAAAAAAGTGTCATTTTACGAGATTAGCTAGTAGAATAAAAAAGATCATTTATAATAGCTACTCAAGTTTTCAAAAAAGTGTCATTTTACGAGATTAGCTAATAGAATCAAAAAAGATCATTTACAATAGCTACTCAAGTTTTCAAAGAAAGTGTCATTTTAAGAGATAAGCTATAGCGCGTTGAGAAAAGTGTCCCACTAGTCCTTTCATATAAAATATCGCATCAAAAGGGGAACTAATCGTGCTGAGGAAATTGTCTTGCAATAAGGGTAGTGGATAGGGTCATGAGAGTCTTGTGCCAAGCTGGATTACATCATCGTTCAGTTATTACGTCCCTAGGGCCAGTGTCCCGACATACCGACGTTACTAAGACGAGATTGCGGTGGCGTTTAACATCATTAACATGCGATAGTGATGTAACGTCTTGGGCGGTATCTGTCCCTTTGTTCAGCGGCGGATGGCTTTAAAAAAGAAGGGGAAAGGTGTCGTATTTTCGGCCCAACGTTTCATGTTTTAACATACTTACTTTGTTTAAGATTTGGCTTATTGTGAAACAAACATAGAAACGTAAACCTATTTCACAAAGAAAAGCGAATCCAGAACAAGTGATGTTGACGACGAAACCAAAACAAATTCAAAAAAATTACATTGCAGGGAATATACGTGCAATGATATAAAGGTTAATTTAATTGAAATCTTTAAAGTCTCTTGTAGCACTTATAAATCTGTGGTACTTCTATTAATAAACATAGACCATCTTCTATATCAGGGGTGGTCAAACTACGGCCCGCGGGCCGCATGTGGCACGCTACGGGGTTCTTTGCGGCCCGCGGAAGACTGAAGAAATATCGAAAAAATCAATAAATTTATGTTGAATATGGATGTTTTTACTTGAGATGAGGCTAAATGTTGGTTCGGTGCGGCCCCTTGACGTTTCATATCTTACTAATGCGGCCCTCGCCCTAAAATGTTTGCCCACCCCTGTTCTATATGAATGAACATAGACCATCTTCTATATGAATAAACATTCACTAGCACAGAAACTCGAAACACTGTTTGTATGTTTAATACTCTACTGAACTCTACTCCTTTCTAGTTAACTATTTAATACTCTACTCCGTTGCCAAACATGCTCGGGGAACTTGGGGCCAAGGCGCATGTTATAACCCATGAACATATGCATTCAATTTATTTCTGAACAAACATTTTAATCGATAAATTGTAAAAAAAATAAAAACAACCCGTAAAAAACCAAGTTTTTGACTATAAATCCTTTACGTATGAGACGTAACTAAAAGAATGTTCATTATAACACGCAGCGCAAGACCATCCAAAAATACAAAATTGCAGTTGTGTCGTAAAACGTGTTTAATATAATGCGCACCGATCAGGAATAGGTTTATAAAAAGTGTTGTCAGTAAAATACGCACCTTATTGCGCGACAGAAAGGTTGTTCAATATAATACGCACCGCGACGCTCTATCTCAAAAAATAGCATGATACATAGGAATAAATAAAATAATCTAAAAAATCAATAATTTAATTACGGTACATGCGATCGATCTGAAATTTTGATACATTGTTTTTATCATCGGTACGAAACTGCCTGCAAAATTTCAGCTCGCTATCTTGCGAGCAAGTGGGTTAAAAATCGATCAAAAGTTTTGGCGACAAGCAAGCAAGCAAGGTCGGTCGGTCGGTCGGCCGCAGACACCACGAGTTAATATAAAGGATTTAAAAATGACTCCCTTCCTTTTTTAAACGCAATTTCCCTTATGTTAGATTGTTGCGTGGTGCGCATTATATTGACACATCTTGGTGTGATGTAGCGTGAGGGGATATGACGTCATATTGTGTTTAGTTTGAGAATTACTTATTTGAATCGACTTTTTATGTAATCTTAATTTTAATGTATTCTAGAACGATTTCCCTTGATAAAAAAATCGGAAATTCCTTGTTGGAAATTGCGTTTAAATTATCATTCGTTCTTGTTAATCAGTATTTACTCGTGCGGCTGAGTTGACGACAAAATGTCCCAGTTCCTGAAGGCCGGGTCAGAATTGAAAAGGAATAAAAACAACCCGTAAAAATAGGGTTTTGGACTTTAAATCCCGTATATATGAGACCTAACTAAAAGTATTGTTTATGTTCAATATAATACGCACCACGCGACAGACCGTGACAGACCCCCGTGACATCGAGGGCTGGAGTGAAACCAGTGAGCCGTGGAGGTCAACTCTAGAAGACGACTAAACGTGCTATATAGAGATAAACTAAAAATTGATTAATTTAATTATACGATCGATCTGAAATTTTGATACAATGCATTGTTAGGTGACAAAAGTCTATGTGCAAAATGTCAGCTCGATAGGATCATGAGAAGTGGGTCATTTTTTACTTTTGTTTTTCCGCGGCAGGACGGGACCACGACAAGACGGTGAAGTTAATAAAAGGGATTTAAAGAGATGGGGAGAGATGGAGGGGGTTGGGACATATAGCCATATTTGGATTTTATAAATTAAAAAAAATCCCTGATATTACGATAGGTTGAGAGCAACATCTCGTGTCCATTGTTATTCCAGGAGTTGAGCATCATGGCCCGAAGTTCGAAACAAAGTATAAGACCGAAGTGACGTAGTATGAATGCGTGGAAGTTTTGTTTTAGGGTTTTTTTTCCCTCCCAATTTTTGCTCCGGAATTAGCCACCTAGTGATGACACCGTGCCTAAGAAGGAACGAGACTTTTTAAACGAATCAGTGCAGTAATCGCAGCTTAAACATTGGTCGAATACAAATAATTAAGGACGAACATTCGGACCCTTAAACCAATACAAAAAGTCGATTATTCTCCGTGGATATATAACTCAACGAACGTCATGATCAAATCAATTTCTGGCCAACTGTCCAGGATCCCCCCCCCAGTTGATGGTCATATCGATAAAATAAACATGATGTATTGCATTTTTGGAACTTAAAAAAATCTGGTCACACGACTATGTGAAATGCTCGAGTTTGGTGGATAATGCGTCGGGGGCTTTTGGAACCCTCGCCAGGGCTTCGTCCAGAACCCCATAAAGATTGATTTAAAGACATGATCTAGAGGTTGGGGACTCGTGTGGCCTGCTAATGTTGTTCTGTTGTTTTCGTGTTTTTTTCTCTTCCTCTATTTTGCCCGATAATAGGTTATTGGATTTAAGCTTTGCGTGACGAATTTCCATAAAAATAATAGAGACGAAAATTTTCAACGGTCGGTCTTAAAGGTATTCGGTTTTGATATGACAAGAACAGTGGACCTCAAGATATTAAAATCAAATTAGAGTCATGAGAAATATTCAGATGGTTTTGTGTTGTTTTTTTTCTTTTAATTTCTTAAGACATAATTATTCATGTGTAACATCTGATTCGTAGTTGTCTTATACTTAGCTAATTTGACATTGGGAAAAAACATGCTCGAAAATTGACTATTATGGGTGCATGGCTGGAAGGAACACAATCAAAGAAAGACAATTGCTTTCGTTCCTTAAGGGAGACCATTACTTTTTTTGTAATGGGTTTCCATGTAAAAGTAAGAAGTTTTGAGAATCAGACGAGGACTTACCGATTACAATTTAGTTTCTTCTGAGTGAAACATTTTCTAGATTGTTTTTTTTCCTGCGGATTCCAATATGCGTGTTCGCTTTGTTGAAATCCTTTGGGAACCATTTGTTAATGATCAATGTCCCTGTGTCCAGCACTCCAGCACGCGACCAGATATTCCGGGATGGTAATAGGAGACACTGGTTAATGTAGTCAATTAAAACTTTCAGTTAACGGGGGTTGTAGGGATCCACCCAGGGTTAGTGCATTCCGGAGGGAGGACGCGGAGGGGTGGGGGAGACCAGAATTTTCCGCCCATTTACGCTAAAAAAAATGTTTATTGACCGAACATCGCGCCCACAACATATTTAAAGTTCTTCCCGGGTCGAACAGTCTCTCTCCTTTTTTTCTAGAACACCTTCCGGCGACATTGTAAGTCTTTGACTATAACTGCTCATTTTGAACTTTATGAAACTTGTAAATAACCCGCGAATATCTTCATTGCTTATCATTTGGGTCGACCGCGTTGTTAAACTATATCAAATTTTGCTTACACATTTCTTAAGCTATTTATCTCCAAAATATTTTTGGGCTGAAGAGCGAAACATTTCTGGTCCCGAGCTTTGTATCTTTCGGATCAGCCACGTAAAACTATATCAATTTCTAGATGCAGCAGTCTACTCCAAATTATCTATATTTTACATACGAATTAGATATTCAGTGCTCTAAAAAGTTTTTATTGTCCCGTGTTTGCAAATCTCTCAACGCTATAACACACCGAAGAGGCAAACGAGCTTCTCCTTGACCCCTTGGGGGTCATGTAAACATTCCATATCTGTGTGAAGAGTGCCGCCAATTAATCGGCTAGTGGCTCTCCTGCGCCTCGTTATGTCACGGACACCTCTTCACTCGCCGGAGCTCGAGTTTGTGTCACACGGCACTCGAGTCAGGTGCCGAAGGGCAAGGCCTGGTGCAAGACGGGCGACCAATTAACGAGATGCCAAAACTCCAAAAAATGTCATACGCTCCGTTGTGATCGTTGATCTTGACCCATGGTGATGGACATGACCTTTCACCCTATATATAATCAAGCATTTGGGGTTTGTGATCAGGCTCAAGTCAAAGTAAGTTAGCGAGTGTTCCGTACATTTGAAGTTAGCGTGTGGGCCGTACATTTGAAGTTAGCAAGTGGGCCGTACATTTGAAGTTAGCAAGTGGGCCGTACATTTGAAGTTAGCTTGATAGTCCCAAGTGTTGACTAAGTGCCATTTCAAGAAGATAGTAGTTAAAACGCACCAAGAAATCACGTAATGATTATAGGAACTGGCAAGTACTTTATAACAATATGGGAATACGGCCTGCAAAACTGGGCGCGGCAGTCTCTTATGGCGAGTTATTGAAGGTCACGTGAAAAGTGACGAATTGAAATAAAGTTCGATCAAGCACACAGTCTGAGTTGTTTTTTTTTAAAGACTCCAATAGACTAACACATATTCTTTCAACTGTTCAAGTTGACTAGTCAGGTTACGTGACGATGTTCAAGTTGACTAGTCAGGTTACGTGTCAATGTTCAATTTGACTAGTCAGGTTACGTGTCAATGTTCAATTTGACTAGTCAGGTTACGTGTCAATGTTCAATTTGACTAGTCAGGTTACGTGTCAATGTTCAAGTTGACTAGTCAGGTTACGTGTCAATGTTCAATTTGACTAGTCAGGTTACGTGTCAATGTTCAATTTGACTAGTCAGGTTACGTGTCAATGTTCAATTTGACTAGTCAGGTTACGTGTCAATGTTCAAGTTGACTAGTCAGGTTACGTGTCAATGTTCAAGTTGACTAGTCAGGTTACGTGTCAATGTTCAATTTGACTAGTCAGGTTACGTGTCAATGTTCAATTTGACTAGTCAGGTTACGTGTCAATGTTCAATTTGACTAGTCAGGTTACGTGTCAATGTTCAAGTTGACTAGTCAGGTTACGTGTCAATGTTCAAGTTGACTAGTCAGGTTACGTGTCAATGTTCAATTTGACTAGTCAGGTTACGTGTCAATGTTCAATTTGACTAGTCAGGTTACGTGTCAATGTTCAATTTGACTAGTCAGGTTACGTGTCAATGTTCAATTTGACTAGTCCGGTTACGTGTCAATGTTCAATTTGACTAGTCAGGTTACGTGTCAATGTTCAATTTGACTAGTCAGGTTACGTGTCAATGTTCAATTTGACTAGTCAGGTTACGTGTCAATGTTCAATTTGACTAGTCCGGTTACGTGTCGATGTTCAATTTGACTAGTCCGGTTACGTGTCGATGTTCAATTTGACTAGTCAGGTTACGTGTCAATGTTCAAGTTGACTAGTCAGGTTACGTGTCAATGTTCAATTTGACTAGTCAGGTTACGTGTCGATGTTCAATTTGACTAGTCAGGTTACGTGTCAATGTTCAATTTGACTAGTCAGGTTACGTGTCAATGTTCAATTTGACTAGTCCGGTTACGTGACGATGTTCAATTTGACTAGTCAGGTTACGTGTCAATGTTCAATTTGACTAGTCAGGTTACGTGTCGATGTTCAATTTGACTAGTCAGGTTACGTGTCAATGTTCAATTTGACTAGTCAGGTTACGTGTCGATGTTCAATTTGACTAGTCAGGTTACGTGTCAATGTTCAATTTGACTAGTCAGGTTACGTGTCGATGTTCAATTTGACTAGTCAGGTTACGTGTCAATGTTCAATTTGACTAGTCAGGTTACGTGTCAATGTTCAATTTGACTAGTCCGGTTACGTGACGATGTTCAATTTGACTAGTCAGGTTACGTGTCAATGTTCAATTTGACTAGTCAGGTTACGTGTCGATGTTCAATTTGACTAGTCAGGTTACGTGTCAATGTTCAATTTGACTAGTCAGGTTACGTGTCAATGTTCAATTTGACTAGTCAGGTTACGTGTCAACGTTCAGTATGAACAGTCAGGTTTGCATGTCAATGTTTAGTTTGAACAGTCAGGTTTAAATGGCATGTAATTTTTCAACGTGTCAATGATATTTTAAAATAACACATTTGCTGGACTATATAATTCATAATTAGACTGAATGCTAACAATTCTCCAACATCATTATAGACGAACGTTAAAAATGTCTCATTGTGTACAACTGGACCTTAAATTAGACGCCTGCGATTGCATCGAAGTGGAGTTGGTCGATAATCGTTGTGTCACTTATAACTTTAATCCCTCAGATCAGATGTGATTTGCATTTGCACTTAAAGTTTTAGTTTTAATAGCCACTTTTATTATACATTTAATCATATTTTTTTAAAATATAGCCCTGTTGTCTCAGAGGAGCAAATAGATTGAACATATTCAATCAATTATTTACGCTTCGATCATGCCACGATTTCAATCATTCCCATCAATCCCCTAATCAATCATATCGATAATCTACCTATTTTATTTTATCGGTTGATGAAATTTTCATTCAGTCTTTGTTGATAACAATTTACCAGTTTGTCTCATGGTCATGTCCCATTAGAGAGTTAAGATGAACTCCAACTTAAAGTCTCATGATGAAGTCTCATGCACTCTGTCTAATGATGACATCCCACATAAAGGTCTCATGATCACGTCCCACTCTGGGTCTCAGATGACTTCAAAATTATGGTCTCGCGATGACGTCTAACTCAGTGCGCCATAATTACGTCCCACTCAAGGTCATACGATGATGTCCCATTCTAAGTCGTATGATGCCATAACACACAAGGTCTCATAATGAAGTCCCTCTCAGTGATTCATGATTTTGTCCCACTCACGATATTTGCTTCAGAATGGGATCTCGACGGCTCCGGTCCCGAATGGTCCAAAACAACTCATAGTTCTGGGCAGTCCAGAATCGCTAATTTCTGTAATTATTAATTGCGGTGTCTACACGCTGGGACAGACAAAAGCACAGCGTATACGTGAATTTTGTCCAAAACGACTAATTCCAGGTGTGCAGATGGTGAACTTTAATTATTCCTCTGTAGCCCTGGGAGTCCTTAAGTGGCCGTCACGGTCAAACTATCTCTATGTTTCTCTTTCTCTGGTCAACGTATCCTAACTTGATTGTTAAACTGAATCGTCTCAACCGTCTCCTGTGTCGTGTCAACTGTCCTCCACTCAACTGTCCTCCACTCAACTGTCCGCCACTCAACTGTCCTCATTCAATGTTCTCCTTGGAATGTCTTCCTTGAGACTGTCTTGCCTCAACTGTCTTACATTCCAAAGAATCTGGTGTACATCTAACCATTGCGACAGGACCGACTGACCAACTAGTGTATCTCAATGTAATTTGTTAGATTGAAGCAATTACTATTGAACCGGTCCCTTATTCTGAAAGACAACAATATTTGTCTACCACGTGTTAACTGCTTTCAAGTGAGTTTTTTTTTAATCAATATACTTTATTTACAACACGCCCAGGTTTTTCATGATCATCATGCATATAAAAGTAAGTTAAAAGAAACTAATTACGCTGAGACATTCGCGATACGCTACAACAAACCGCCCTTAGTGATCACCTGGTTAGGCTGCCCGCCAGGTCCGTAGCGTATTAACATAAAGCGCCATGTAAGAATACACGGCCTTCGTGTGTCTTTTGAATCAAGGTCAACTTGATCGCACCTCATTCGCGGTGTTCTCTCGAACAGGTAACTACAAGCACCTGTCAGCTGCGACCGAACTTCACAAACATCTTATCCCTCGTTAACATCATCTGCCTCTCGAAACGGCCAATGCCCACAAACACTGCACACATCCTCTGCACTCGACCACCTATTATCGAAGGCCCGGCCCACACCCTCAAGAAACCAACACTTGCGGCCACTCAAACTACAAAAGAGCGCGAATTGTGATCACGGAGCTCAGTGTTTTATACGACCGGAAATTGTACGTTCGATTGCCCGTGTAGCGTATAAAAGACATTCCTATACATCGATTCTGGGCTACTAAAGATTATTTCTGCTCTCGTTTTTTTTTGTTTCATCATTTTCCACCCTCCCAGTCGCCTCGGGTCGTGATTGAATTTGAAATTGTTTCACTTTGTGTCTCAGCTTTTCTCGTACATCCTTTCAGAGTTATCTGGCCCCTTGGGGAATTTCATGCATTAATCCGACGCTTTGGGGTTGGGTAGGGGCCCTTTGTGGAATTTGATGTCTGGGATAAAATTGTAAACTGAGCTGAAAATAAAACTTCAAAGAATAGTTATTTGCTCTCTGCTCTTTGGACCTCTGTTATGTCACCAAAAACAAACAATCTAGGTAATCCTTCGGATTAACCTAGTTTAATTTGAGAATTTTAATAATGTATCGAGAAGAAGA
Organism: Ampullaceana balthica; assembly: GCA_944989445.1. NCBI lineage: Eukaryota > Metazoa > Mollusca > Gastropoda > Lymnaeidae > Ampullaceana > Ampullaceana balthica. The sequence goes on from CALYLW010000101.1 coordinate 1,956,393, forward strand.
AAAAAAAAGAATGAAAGATGGATCTGTTGTACATTGGCAAAATTATTGTTGGCTTATTTTTTGAGACCTGAAGTAAGTTTAAATTGAACCGTGTTTTGTTCGAGTCAGTCGCTGATCTGAAAGAGTCGTGTGTCAGCTTCTCACGCACTTTTCATATGAGCCTACATGGTTTGATGCCAATGTTAAGGTTTCCAACACAACGTCGCCCTATATCTCCGTGCCTCTTTATTTCCAGTAGAACCCTCCTTTCTACTTTAAACCTCTTGGCAGATCCGTTCAGTGGCGCCACCACTCAACCTTAAACATATTTTAAGCAGACAATATGAATCATGTTCACTCTCGCTACGAATGTAATCAAAATATTAGATTTGAAGACTCTTTATTAAAGGTTTATCGAGCTAAAGATTGAATCTGATGCATGGTTATTAGAGTTGTTAAAACTAACGATTGAATTTCATGACTCACTATTAACATTTGTTTAATAATAGCAATTGAAGAAGATGAAGTGGATTAAGTTAAATTTGACATTGAACTTTTGGAGCTAGTTGGGTGGGGCTGGAGTTTGTGAAGTCTGCTGACGGAGAAAATTGTAACCATTTTTTTAAAAACTAAAAAAATAAATAATAAACTTTTAAGGGAACATTTAATAATAGGATAAATTTTAAATATCCTTAACTTTCCCCAATATTGCAGTTATTGGCATTATATATGCGAGCAATACCCACGATAATATCCACATGTAAAATAGATTTATTTTAAAAAATATAATACGCTGGCTCGTTACGGATTAAACAAAATTCACAATTTTACAGAACTGTGGAATCTTTTTCTCGTGTTTTTTACTGTAACTTTTTCCTCCCTTTTCTAATTTCCTGTGTATTTCTTTGTTGTTATTTTTTAAATAATATTTATTTAATTTTATTTTTCCACGATATAGAACGTATTATATAATGTGAATTTCATTTTAATACTTTAATACTTAATTTATTATTTTTATAACAAAATTCGTTTGTATACTTTGTATTTTATTTAAAAGCGTTATCGCAGTACTATTCTATGTGATATTTATTTTTGCACAGCATCTAACTTGCTGACAAGTAATTCACATACAATTTCACATATTTGCTTATTTTATACCCCATCAGATTATCAGAGGATGGAGCGAGTTTGATTTGGCGGTTGAAGCCTTCACTTTGTCATTACAGGATTTATATGCCGCCGTTACACATATGTAAGTGATCAGTAAGTAAAATAAGTTAGTAAATTTATTGTTTAAGACTCAGCAGCCCACTTGTCCAAAATGTTCGCATCCAAAATATCTGGCATAACTTTTGAAGATTTTAAAAAAAACGCCTTTCTTTTTATTCCCATTTTTTTAATTGAGTGATGTGGTATTGTCATGCTAAAAGGTAGAAAGTGTGTGTGATGCAATGCCAGAGACATCCTTTATTTTTTGGCCCTATTCGGCAGCTATCCTTTCAGTTATGCATTGCTTTTGATGTTTGAAAATTAAAAACTCTCTCACCTTCACGATTTCTGAAAATTTCGCTAACATTTTACTGTGGAAACAATTTAAAAATCTAACTTTGTGACCTGCAAGTTCAATATGATACATGATGGCATCGCCTTCAAGGCAATGTTCCTTTTGTAATGGGACAAAAAAAATATTACACATGTCCTAAGAAACAATGGCTCGCAAAAGATTAATAAGATGATCTCGTTTTATGAGTTTAAAGAGAGAAGCTACAGTTATAAATACACTGATGGTGAAACTTTAAAATGTGTGAAAACACTGACAGTGCATTCACAAGCTTTACATCCCAATAAAAACTGTAACATATAGCTACGAATTAGACTAGAAAACCCCTCAAAGGATATAAACTGGAATAGAAAAAAAAAGTGGAAATGATCAGATGAATGTTACACGCATAGTTTAAACACCCGTTAGTCCAGAAACTCCACAACCATAAAAGCCCTTGGCAGCTAGGTCTAACATATTATCTTAAGCCAGAAAGTGCTTTGCGCATTCACCTCTATACCAAACAAGCTATATAATAATATAGTTCATAGGAACACTAACAAAACTGGAAAAAAAAGCTCATGATGTCAAACGATGCTATTGAAATTGTTGATACATGTAGTCACTTCTGCTTGCCTGATTCATTGATTAATTTCCGGGGTATTTATTCCGTTTTGAGCAATTTCATTAATTCGTGTCTTTGCCATGGATTTAAAATGGGACCAACATGAGACCAACGTGAGACCAACAGATCACGTGAATGAAGTATTAAACACTCCATCAATTCCTCGAATATGATCTATGCTTTTCGAGCCACCTCGTGGGTTTAAAAAAAAGAAAGAGAAAGAAAAAGAAATACTGGTATCGATTCAGACATTATGCCTCGAGTTTGTGCGCATCGATTCTGTGTTAGCACTGGTGTTTCTCGTACAACAAGACGAGCGTGCACCGGTGCGCAAGAATGCTTGATTTAACACTGAAAAATTTGGCTTCGCTGGGAAATGAAAAAGACAGTTTTATTGGCTTCACTGGAACAAGAAAAATATTCACAACAGGCCCGGTAGAGCTATGCTGGTCATTTCACTCCTATGTTGAAAATAGTTGTATGAATTGTCTCTTCACATTTTAAATTAATGAACCGTTGTTTTTTTTCATTGAGAAGGGAATATTTTGAAGACGTAGAAGTTGTTGCGTATTGAACACCGGGGGGTGCTTTCATTTGGAACGACACTTTCGTCGATGCCAACTCATTTAGTTGTTCTCTTGTCTGGTCGACTGCAACTGATGGATTGTAGGGGTTACAGAAAAGGTCATCAATCGTCATCACCAGACGTGGAAGCCCCACAGATCATTGCAGACTGTTCAAAAAATTATTGTGATTTGAACGATTAAAAACTCAAAATGATGCTAGCTCCTTACTTCTATTCATACTTCTATATATACTCTTGTTTCATGAAATAGAAATGTTTCGCTAAAAAAATGTTAAATGTATTGCGGTTATGTTATTTATTTTCTAATGAAGTACTAACAAAGGACCAATCAACATCAAAAGGTGGAATGCCCTAAATATATATAGCAACAAAAAATTATTTTTTTTAAATTCATCTAATTTATCACACCTCATAAAACCAGAACCTATGTCAAACAACTAGACCACTGACGTAGTCTGCATTTAATTTAACCGGCTAATTGATAGTATAAACATCCGATAGTTAATGCTAATAGCTTAATGATAATACCAAAAAAAGCTTATATATTTTACAAAGAGAACAGGGATAATTCAAGCACTATTTTCATCAGACAAATGGTGGATGGATATATTTTACAAAGAGAACAGGGATAATTCAAACACTATTTACATCAGACAAATGGTGGATGGATATATTTTACAAAGAGAACAGGGATAATTCAAACACTATTTACATCAGACAAATGGTGGATGGATATATTTTACAAAGAGAACAGGGATAATTCAAACACTATTTACATCAGACAAATGGTGGATGGATTAGGCAAAGGACAGATGCATACTATAGATTGCCGATGAATAATACGAACGCCAGATGGATATTCAATAGAGATGTAGATCATACCAACAGTGAGTAATATTACAAAGGCCTAATGTATAATTTTAAAAAATGGAACGAAAGAGAAATGCTAACGCTGATAAAGGAAAAATAGTACGAAGATAAGATGTTACAGGAGGAGTTGCTTCAGATGCTTCTTGTTGTATCTTCGGGGTTTCCCAGAGTTTTACCATATTACATCTCTAGAGAAACGTATGATATTCTTTTGGCTTATAAATGATGTTCTTAAATGAAATCGAGTTACCCTGTTGTCGAACGCGGCGGTTCTCAAAATGCTTGTTCAAGGTTATCAATCAGCAACTGTTGCATGAGAATGGACGAGAACAAGCATCTATAAACTGAGAGTCATTACCAACTGAAAATAAGGGTAATTAAGACAAACCAAAATGATTCATTCCAAAGCGGTATGAAAATGCTATGTTTTATAGATTACGTTAAAATAATTGAATTTAAAGAACCTTCTCAGAACTGCCTTGGTCAAATAACCACCAAATCGATGTCTGATTAATATCATCGTTACATAATCTCTAAATCGAACTTCCAAAAATTCTACTGATCAGATCGATAATCATACATTGGGTCTAGGGGCAATTGAGTACGTTTAATAACTATGTGGAATTTGTTTGTTTCTTCTTCTGTGGATGTTGTAGTTTTTTTGGAGTGGGGTGCTTTTTTTTTGGTGGGGGGGGGGCGTTGTTATTTGAATGCTTGAGATCACGGTAGATAATCGTTCGCATCTATATGGAGAGTTTGTTGATTATCAGAGCTGACCAGAAGTAAATGGCTGAGATGTTTGAATGAGATGATCGTCAGAGAAATTCAGAGATGGAAAGAAAAACAGAAGAATAATTTCCTGCTTGTTTGTCTTTAATACCTCAATCTTCACGACATCCCTATCACATTAAGCCGAATGATTTCACTTAGCTACAAATTGACGATTTTAGTCTCATTTGTCTTAACGTATCTGCTACCTTCAGCAATGACCCACGATTATCATGCTATGCTTTAGATCAGGGGTGGGAAACGCATGGCACGCGTGCTACATTGGCCACGCCAGACAACTGTGCCTAGCACGCCCTTAACACACGTATAAGCCATTACAGAACAACTGTGTCACAAGTAGATCTTCTTGTCACACACTGAAATAAACACGTAGTAAGTAACATACGATTTCTCTTTCTCTTTGAGGCGTAAACAAAGATGAGCATGACCTTTGAACTAGTCTACTACATCATTCTTCTTTATTAGTTATTTTTTTACTTAGACGTATTTGTACTCGTCGGTGGGAAGATGCGCAGCACCGCAACAGAATTATTTTTTTTTAAACGAGACTGAGAAAGGGACCACATATTTTTATAACGCTATATAAAAACGCGACTTCCTCTGCGAGGGGCGTTGTCCTTCCTGTCATAAGTTCTGCTAATTAAAGTACCTACCCTCCTCCACCTAGCCATGCACATAATCCAACTAATTGTATTTATGCGCTAACCGTCTCATGTAGTGCGACCAGGGTTGTTATTTAAGCCCCCCCCCCAATCCCCCACTCCCCACCATAAATCACTCGTATGAAACTGCACTTAAAATTTAAGACGCCCCGCGCTCACAATGGACGGTAATGACTTAATCAATTCGAGCAGGTCTGAAGGCACGCGCCTGCCGCAGATGCCAAGGACTCGGGTCTTTGATCCCGCGTTCTGGGGAAAGCTCCAGGACCGGAACTATGCCGGCATCTGAAATCATTAAAAAGTAAGCTGAAATCCGGAGGGCTCTGGTACGAAAGAAAATAAGGAAAAAGAGCCAAGAGGCAAGAAATATAATTATAACGACACACGTTTTCTTGAGGTTTTTTTAAAAAAGTGATATGTTATTTAAAATTTTTATGTTTAGATATTTGAGAGAAAGAATAACGTAAAAATATAGTTTACAGAATGATAGGATGATTTTGTTGTTGTTTTTAATAAACACGAAATTTAAAATGATTACCCCCTACATAACCTGTCGTCTTTATCTTTCTACTATCTCAACTAAAAACCTTGCAAACACTGTTATCTAAATTTCCACTACACTACTTCACCAACTGCCATGACTACATACGTTTCAGAACATGCTCCACTATTACCGTATATTACAACATGCATATGTAACTTTGTCTGCATACTTTGCATTCATGTTGACATACCCTGCTTGCATACCCTTCCAACATGCCATTCCTAAAGTGTCTTCCAACATAACCTTCCTTCATATCCTCCCTTTATAATCTTGATGCATACCCTTTGGATATAATCATCTTCCATACTCGTCCTACATACTTGCCAATTTACCCCACTAAATAAACTCCCTTCAACCGTTACACAGAAACGAATATAGAAAGCAGTTTCACAAACAGAAGATGTTTCAATCGGCAACGCGGCCTCTCAATTCTTCAATATGTTTCAATAGTCTCGCATTTATAGTAGTACAATATTATGAGTATTACTCTCCATTTTACATTCGGTAAATCACCCCCTTCCCTTGGAGGTTAGGGGTGATGAGGTGGAGATGAACAAACGTCACCTCGTCCATCTCCCATTTCATCTTCGCCTCATATCGACTTGAGTTGTCTGACATTTGATTGAAACATCTTTAAGAGGGGAGCCTGGGTAACGTTTTCGACAAAGGAAAGAAATAGATTTTTTTTATCTCTATCCCTCTCTTAACGTTACAGCGGTCGTCTCATCAGATGTGCCCAATTACGTGGGGTGGAGACTAAACGACGGATCAATGACTCTCAACTTGTGATCGATACCCCCCCCCCTCTCACACCGCCACCAATACTTCCTCTATAGTCAGCTCGGACATGTTATTCGTAGCCTACGAAAATCAACTGATCCAAGTGTCTGTAGCCTTATTGGTATAATCAGATATTTCGTATTTTCTTCCAAAAGGTCCCAATTCCAATAACAGTTTACTGGGCTTAAGGCCCACGGTGCTAAATGCTTGCTAATCTCATTGCTAATGGCGTGCATAGCTAAAGGCATGCAAGGCTTAAAGCGTTGTATAATTATAGCAACGGCTTTCTTGGCGAAGTTGTCTTCCCTAAACACAAAATACTCCAAGCCAACTAGGCTGAAGCCATTAGTCTTAGGCCAACTATATTTTTGGGCCAACTAGACATATGCCAACTAGGCATGCGACAGCTATGTTTAGGAAACTAACCAGAGGCCGACCTGACCTAGGCCCACCAGGCCTTGGCCGAATGGGCTATAGACCTGATTGCATGTGACATCTAATGTGATACTAAAGGCTTTGTAGATGTGAATGACAGAAGTACTGAAAGATAAAATACATATTTTTAGACTACTGTAACACATTTTAATGAAACTTGATTGTGTGTGCGTGTGTGTGTTTTAATTAAACATATTAAGAAGCGATGCTGTATTATAAGCTCCACTGATTTCTACTCATGTAATCTGAATAATTTGTTTAATAAAAAAAATTATATAGATTTAAATTAAGTTATCGAGACGAGAACCCTTGCTTTAAATGAGTACTAACTACATGATCACAGTCCCGACGTATTGGGCAGGCAACTGATCTGGAATAATTTTGAAGTAAATAGATGGGTCCGGGTGGGGGAGGGGGTTGTGCTCGCTGTCGTTAGTGAGTCGCATGTTGAATGTTTAATTGGACTTTCATGACGGCCAGGATAAGAAACGGTAACTCTGAGCTTCTTATACGTAACACTTGTCGAGTTGTCTTTCATCGTTCCCCTGACTGACATCTCGGGATGTTATCTTTAAAGCTTTTCCTTGCGCGGATTTTCTTAGGACGACTACATCAAAGATGGACGGATGTTAATGAATCGTCGCGCGATGGTCAAGAAAAGGAGAAGGAAAGAAAAGGAAAAGGTTTCAAAGATGGTGGAGGATTTGAGTTCATCCCGCAAATCCCCAGCTTGAGGGAACTGAACATCTGTATCTTAGAGTAGAAGGATAATAGAAAAAAATAATAGCGAATCAGACCCCGTGTCGTGGAGATTGATGCCTTCAGAAGAAAATGATTGCCTCGTCCTTTCAAGTCATTTCAGAGGTTGATGATGCGCCATAACCTTTGTTCTAGCGGAAGGTTTATTTATGTTATCTTTGATTGATCCTTAAAACTTTTTGATCGGAAATATTGATAAATTGCCCGCCGTAAAGAAATATTGATAATATTCTCTTCAAAAAATATAACTTGTTATAGATAACAAATGATAAATAGCCCTTATTAATTTTTTTTGGATACATTAATCACAAGCAGAGCTTGGTGAATAGCATATATATATTTACGCTCAATTATGTAGCCTAACGCTAAGGGACATCACTCTGCTTTTTTAAATTTTGTGTTGTAAGCAGTGCTGATTGACTCAAATAGTTATTTTTTGGTGCAGTAATTTGGTGCGCTGCTTTCTAAAATTAGTTAAAAAATCGTGTGGTGATTAGCACTGTAAAAATTATTATATAAATACTTTGTTTAATTTTCAGGAATATTTCGTATTTATCATACAAGGATAAGTTACTGGGGCTTTTGACCAAAAACCAAAAAGAAAAGTAGGCGCCGTAGGCGCCCTACAACCTCTTTTTTAAATTATTTTGTGTACATTTAAGGTAGTTTAATATTACGTATCTATCATAACTTCCGGTTGTTCAAAATGGCGGAACCTAAATTTCTCTGCTGTCATTAAAAGACAAAAACAATCAAGCGCTGGAGAAATATACAACATACAAATGCAAATTAAGGAAATTAAAGTTATCAAGGAACTGATCTTCGAAATGAATTCCTTCTATGCTCGTCTGGTTGTATTTTACTTGGTTTTGTCATTTTGTGGCTGTTAATACTATTAATATTAATCCGGAAGTTGTCTCACAGCTCTCACCAGTGGCTCATAGAAACTGCAACGTGCGCAGTAGCCACACCCCGGGCAACGGCTTCGACTGGCTTGCTAAACCTGGTGAGGGTAGCCGACGGGTCTCAAACCCTCGGTGATCTAGATATGTCTATCTATGCACGTGAAGACTGGATTCGGTGGACAGAGCGGAGGAACCACTAGTTGGTCAACGGTCAAAAAGGCGAATCTCAGCAAAGCGTTGTGGAACGCTAAGGGCATGACAAGACACACAGGACATCATGGCCATCCACTGCACCCGTCTCCATCACCAGCCGTCTCGACTTAGTCCTGCCGCTGGATAAGATGGCCTCGGGCGAGAGAGTGAGATCGACGAATTGCGCAACTCCTTCTCACTTAAATCCAAATCACCGCGCAAGTCACTTTTGTCATCCATCCCATACCAGCGGTCTACAACCCTCGGATGACTAGAGTGGTCCTCGTCGTATCGACGGACGAACGAATATCTATCATACAAGGACACGTTTGTTGGGCTTTTGAAAAAATGGGCGCCGTAGTCGCCCTAAATAAAAGTGGGCGCCGCAGCGCAACCTATATTATATACATACTTTGTGTACATTTCAGGAATATTTCGTATTTATCATACAAGCATAAGTTACTTGGGCTTTTGACATAAAAAATAAAAAATAAAATAAAAAATAAACTATCATTAAATACTTTGTGTACATTTAAGAAAGTTTAATATTACGCATTTATCATACAAGGACAGGTTAGTTGGGCTTTTGAAAAAGGTGGGCGCCGAAGGCGCCCTTGAAAAGGGAGGGGGGGGGCGTCGCCACGGCGCCACAGCAAAAACTAGTAAAACTATATAATTTGCAATTGTCGCGCAAGTCAGTCAGTCTGTCCTGACGCTACTAATTTTAGAAAGCAGGGAAAACCAAATTACTGCACCAATGCATCAAAAGGTGTGCAAATTAAAAATGCGCTGTAAAAAATATAATATTGCGTCATTGTTTTCACTCATATTTTAATTTTGGAAAAGGGATCAATGTAAAAAGAGGATTTGATGATGGTTAATTATAAAAAAAATTTTAAAAAAACTGGGCGCCATAGGCGCCTGGCAACCCCTATTAAAAAATACTTTGTGTACATTTCAGAAAGTTTAATATTTCGTATTTATCAAACAAGGACAAGTTAGTTGGGCTTTTGAAAAAGGTCGGTGCCATAGGCGCCTTAAAAAGTGCATTTTTAATAAAAATAAATAGATTTCAGCTGAAAACGTCCGTCATTTTTGACGGGTGTACACTAGTTAATATAATAATTTTCATGAGGAATATTGATATGTGTACTTAGTCTTAAAGTAGTAAAGAGGATTATTCCAAGTTAAAATATTGTTAATTAGATCTAGAGAGCTATTGAGTTGTTGAGCAACAGTTCCATTCCATATAAAGATGTGTTAGAATTATAAAAACATTGCAACCAATTATTTGTGTAGTCTACGTGAAATTGCTTGGTTTAATGGGGAGGGGCAAGAGATGACGAATTTGTTCTGTGTATTTAGAGGGTGTCTAAATTTTGTGTGAAAAATGTGACGATTTTTTTTAAAATGACGCCGCGTGTGAATGGATCCTCCCTCTATCCAACACGGGCCCTACCAAAGAAGCCACTCTGAATAAAAAGGTTTATTACCTATACTGAGATGTTTTTTTGTTTTTGTTTTTACATTTCACTGCTGAGAAAATGATCTATTTATTAGGTATTAATTTAGTTGGCCATTCCAGTCTAGGCAAAAAGCTTATAAGAAAAGAAGAAATAAAAACAATTAAGTAAGTTATATGGCACGTGAGCCTTGCCAATGATAATTTTTATTAACCTTCAGACTAACCAGTGAATAGTCTATATTTCAATTTCACTGGTGACTGCAACGTTTTAAGTATCTATTTTACTTGAGACTGACCAGTGATACGATTTTATTCATTTGATACTAGCTAGTGAATAGTCTTTATTTCACTTGAGACTTAAACATGGTAGGTTTCTATTCAACTTAATACTAATCAAGGATACATCTCTATTTCACTTGAGACTGACCATCTGATAAATCTCTATTTCACTTGAGACTGACCACTGATAAATCTCTATTTCACTTGAGACTGACCATCTGATAAATTTCTATTTCACTTGAGACTGACCACTGATAAATCTCTATTTCACTTAAGACTGACCATCCGACAAATCTCTATTTCACTTGAGACTGACCATCTGATAAATCTCTATTTCACTTGAGACTGACCACTGATAAATCTCTATTTCACTTGAGACTGACCACTGATAAATCTCTATTTCACTTGAGACTGACCACTGATAAATCTCTATTTCACTTGAGACTGACCAGTGATAAGTATGTAACTGAGACGAGGGTTGTGTACAAGGAAGATGCTGAGCTGCAGATGATAAGATAGTGTATGTTTTTTCCCACCCTTCCACCTACACCAGTATGTGGAACATCGAATTATCCGTCCCCCAAGAACCAGGGTTGGAGACCCATAACATCTTTTTTATGGGATAAACAAGCTTGACGACACCGCAAACCGAATCACACGTTGGAGTGTTACACAATAACGCACAGATTTGACGCCCTCCCCCCCTTTTCCTAGACGAACCTATTCCCCCCCACCCCCCGCCTTTCCTCTCCCCTAAAACTGACCGCGGTTTCCATTTCAGGCAAGTCAATCAGAATCGCTTGTCTCGAGTGCCCCTAAATTGGTAGATGCATGTAATGAGCCGAGTGAAGGTGACCAGCGTCCGTCAAGTGGACGCAATCCAATTACTCGGACGTTCGTCCTGGTGGTAGCCGTGCGTTCGTTAAGATATTTTGACGAGTTGGTTTGTGTTTAATGAGGATAAAAACCTTTTTAACTGCTGGTGGATTCGCTCCTTTGGGGGGAAAACCCCACTTTACTCTCTTGTAAGCACGCCTGAACTCCCCTGTAATTCTAAACTAGATTACGTTATTCTAATGGACTCTGATTAGTTTCGCTGAAATCAGTTGAATTCTCAGTGCTCTTAATCAAGCGACTGCGAAAACTCTATATGGTGCTCAGCGCTGATCATCTGTGAAAATAAAATAAACGGGCATAGATTTGTATGTGTGATGCAAGAATAACTTCTCCGTGATTTCGCAGTTACTTACTATCGATTTCTTGAGAGAGCAAACAACAACCCATAATTTAAGAATCATACATAAAGAATATCTATTTTTCTTTCATTAACCATGCCTAACTAGTCGTTTTAGTTCGGTCTTAAAATATAATTTTTAACCGGTATTGTTGACCCGGATGTTACTGCGCATTGTTGATTTCCTTGTCGTGTAATGGATCAGATTTCAAACAAAAGAACATCTTAGCAAACATAATATCATGATGTGATTGAAAAACGAAAGAAAGCAACGCGTTCACACAGCACACTCGACGTACGTGCAGTCACACACACACACACACACACACACTATTTGTGTGCCTTATGAACTCACAACCTGAATTACAAACCTATTCAATATAAACCTACTATTTATTTTTCTCACACGTACCATATGTTTATTCTTATAATGGGCAGCTTTGGCCATGTGTCAGATGCACCATAACATCCTCCACAACACTGTCAAGGTTTTAAAACCATTAACATTAAACAGATCTTCGATGGTTAATATATATATTAGTGCTGGAACTGATTAAAAGAAATTGTTTGATTAATAGGGAATCGATTTAATCGATTAATTTCGATTAATCATATTTTTAACGCATATATAGATCTCGTTAAGTTGCGATGCGATTCATTATTTTGCGAAATCAGTTAAGTTGCAGTAATTCCATGGCGCCCAAATTTTGTGACGTAACACAGCAAATTCGAGAAGAGAAATGTGATGTAGGTAAGAGACGATACGATTTTTTGGTGAGAGTCGTACCTCGCTCAAGGAACGCAATCCCTTCCAGCGGTGCATTCGTTAAGCGAGGAGTTCGCTACGCGCAAACGCGATTTCCCATAGACGTCTATGGGAAATGAATTAATTGTTTTCGGGCCAGCACAAATTTCAACAAAAATATGAGAACAAAAAAGGACAGGCAGTGTTCAGAGGCAAGTAAAATGTTATTAGACACTCACCAAACAGGGTTAGGTGTTGTTTGAATGTTGGAAGGTGGGATGAGGAGAAGGTACACACTTATTTACAGTTTTCACACACACACACATCCAGTCCAGTTTTTAGCTGCTGCTGGAATTTTCCACCTCTAACAGTGGGCGTAGACGGGCTGGGGTACTCTGTCCTTCAGTGGCCTGTTGTTGAGCGGAAGGACCAGGTGAAAAATCACCCAAAAAAAACAACAACAAAAAAGACAGGAAGGAACGAAGGAATGACCGCATTCGCTCACTCCGGGCGAAATCCCGAAGCAAACGACCCGCGTGCCGAGCGCATGCACGCACGGGGGCACGCAACGCGCGTTCGTTGTGCGGAGCAACGTTTCTCTGCGAGTCGCAGGGGTGTTCGCAGCAGCGTTTGTTGTACGGATCGTTCGTTGCGCGATCCGTTGGTTAAGCTGGATACCACTGTATATGACTGTAAATAACACTGCCTTGGGGGGAAAATGCAAAAAGGGGACTTTAATTGGAACTGAGGTAAATAACTTTCAAATAATTACTCTGAAATTTTAACTTAATTCAAAGATATTTCAATTTCTCAGTGTGAATATCCATGGCGGGAAAATATGTGTGCAAGTACAAACAAGCTGGATAAATCAGATTCCAGTAGTAACCACTCACTGGGATTCTGATAACCCACTTTACTTCCAGGCACGTTTTGAGAAGTTCACGTATAGTTGCGCTCTTTATTTTGTGGGTTATTTTTTAATTTATTTTACTAATACTGGGTTTCACAAAGTCGACGTTATTTTAGGGCGCCTTATTTCTCTATCTATTTCAGTCACTGCTTGCTTATCAGCCATTGATATGATTGATGTGAATATGTCAGTCTTCTGTAGACCTAATCTAAATAAAGAGATTTCAACAGATCTCTGATAAGAACTGAACAAATAGACCGAGATGCACTTCAAGTATCTGATCTCATTGGTCACTGAGACTAAGTCGAATGGGGAGTGAGGAATTGGTGGGGAATTGGGGGAAGAGGGGTGGGGGGATGCTATTTTGGGGAAAGTATGCTAAGAAATACTACAAGACAGCAGACAAATAGACAAAGAGACGAACAGACGGGGCTCTTCTATCCCCTCGAGGAATCCAGCCCCCAATATCAGAGCAGCTCACGCCGGCTAGCGTCAGCCCTAACAGGGGTGGGCGTTGTAGATGGTGGGGGTTTCACAGGGATGGGAAGGGGGGGGGAGTCGGGGAGCGGTCCCTCCGCAGCTCAAGTGTTATTAATTTCAATATTTGTCGGCGTTGGAGTGTCAATAATGTGAGAGTTTATTCGTATTTTTTACCCCTCTCTGCCCCTCGTTGGAGGTGATATCCAGATGAGTGTCTCCTCGCGCTAGTTCCAAAACGAGTTTAAGCATGCTCGCTCTATTCTCCACTTATCGGACTTGGTGGTGAGGTCGGGAAATGTGGCGATGTGGCCCCGAATTAATTGTTATTCGACGTTTTGGAGACGTCATTTTTTTTCCAGCTAAACACTTTATTCTAAAGCCTTATTGTATGATTGTAAGCACCAAGTGTTTTAATGCATCGCGGCTAAAAATCTTTATACTGCATGCCTCATTGCCGAGGCGCGTACTTCAAATAGCATGATGCATAGACTCGTTAAGATTTAGAGCCTTTGACGAGAACGGAAAATAACCATTGCGTGTGAGCGCCTATTACATTGCAACAAACTAATGTTCCTCGTGTTAAGACATTTGTGAAAATTAAATGGATTAAAGGTATACATTTCTCATTGATCCCGGGAGAAACAGTAACACAAGGCCTGGGAGAAAACTCCTCGAAACACACACACAACACACAGAGTCGCTCTCGACGTACCAGTTGTAGATCAAAGAGTTAAACAATAAATGTCTTCAATTTCCTTGAATTTCTTTTAACTTTTATTTACTCTTTGAAAAATCTCAATTTTAAATTTTTTATATATGTTTAATAAAATCCTAAAAGCTACACTAATGACAACTGCAGTGCATTATTTCCTGTGTCGGCTTCGTCCAACCCAGACTACGAGTAATAATTTACATAACCGCATCTACCCAATTCACAGGACACAAAGTGCTGCTAACTTATCCCTTTTTTCCAGTTTCCTGTATTTGGACAAAAAATTTTGTTTGTTTGTTTGTTTGTTTTTGTCGTGCTCTTTTAATTTTCAGCTTCCACATAGCCTGCTGCACTATTGTCTAAACCCCATGTGAAGTAAAGGAATAATGCTAACAATAAAGGCTCCAACAATTATGTTGGTCTTCTCGGAAACTCAAGACTCAAACCTTCTCAGAAAATTCTTAAGTTAATTTTTATCGCTGAGTAATTATTTGTGTTCCAAACTGAAGAAAAAAAATCTGCTTGCCTTAATCTTATCAGTAGCGACCTTTTTTTTCTTTCTGAGCACTCAGGACCGGAAACCGCGTTAGAACCCCTGGGAAGAAAAGCACCTGTGGGCAGACGCACCTTATGGGAGGTTACCTCCCATTATTCATTTAATTGAATTATTTGGTAGTCGGCAAATTATCCCTCCCCGCCATTGTAGTCCCGTACCGAATGGTTAAACGCAATCAGATCTTGCTTTGGCCGCCATCGATCTCAGCCCCGCAGTGAATAATGGCATTGTGCGCGGAGTTTAAACATGGCGAACAAACAATGCTGATGCATTTGTTAACAGTTTCGCTTTGTGGTGCCATCAATAGAAATTGGTGGTTTGAACAGAGAATGGGAGGAGGAATAGAACTTTATCGAAGGTAGGCTGAGGAAGTGGTTGGGCGTGGTCGATGGGGAGGGGGGAGGTAAGGAATGTCAATAAAAATATAGATTTAATGAACCGAAAAAATATTAAATTCTATTCTTAGTGACTGGTAAAAACTTCATCATTACTCAGAGGAACGAGGTATAATAATAATGGGGGCTTGGAACGTGGTTATGGAATAAGAATTTGGATTTTTCGTGGCGTTCAGATTTCCTTGCATTAACGAATGTTTGCGTTCAAAATATTGCATCGCTATTGAATGTGAATGACGTATGAAGTTTATTTTTTGAATTAATTTTGTTTTTTTTAAAGATATATTTTTGTGACCAAGTGTTTTATTGGATGGGTGCCATGGAGATACATCGATAGGTTATCACGCATAACAGAGCGTGGAGCGATGCAATCATTAAACAGGTCACGCGGGAATCCAATCTCGCATCATCCGTAGCTAAATCTATTTCAGAAAAGGCCATCACACCTCGTTACAGTAGTCATCCATTATCGGTTGATATTAGCTTAACTACGGGTGTATACTTTAGACAAAGTGTCACTGACTTTGATAGAAGAAATTTTAGAAATGTTGTCTTTAGTAGGTTTATTATTGGTCTTACAAGAACTGTAACTCTTGATGTTTAACTTAGTGTTGTAAGTTGTTGGTCCATAAGGCAGGTACTACACTAAATCTATATGTCTACTGCGAACCCATTTTCACCCATATTGTATTGGTTTTGGAAAAAAGTGGGGAAGTAACCAGATATTGTTGTTTGTTGTATCTTTGTAGGATTTTATTATTTAATTCTACTCTATTTCTTTGTCATAATTTTATCGCACACTTTAATACAATATATTAATTTTTTAAACTTCAAAACTAAATTTTTTTTATTAAAATCACAACAAATATATACAATGTATTTATGTTTTCCGTCTGGTGTATATTTAAATTAAAACTTCAGTTGTGAATTGTAAAAGTAAATAAACACCACCGGTAAAAGTTGGTGATAGCTTACCTTTCATTTCCGGTGTGTTATCGTTGGTCTCCGATACAGCGCGGAGAGCTATACACTGTTTGGTGAACGAACCATTTCTCCTCGGCTCGGGAAGACCCCACGCTATAAGTTCACTACTATTTATTAACAATCGATTAGATCTGACCGGATTATTATAAGCTCGGACTATGACCAAGGCTGCGTCTGAACTGACCTCGGCGATGCTGACCAGTGGGGGCCGGGGCTGTAATTGATCGTGAGGAATGTTATTTTTATGACGGATGACCGTGATATCTTGGAGTATTTCCATCAGAGGGCCACGATTTCATAACAGCCTTGCTCCGAGTCGAGTGCCCCCCCCATCCTCCACAACTCGCCTGCTCGGTACCCTCAACCATCTCTGCAATTATTTTTTACCATTTTACCCTTATCGTGAATAATATTGATGGTCTGACTGTTATGGGGTTAGTTGAGTTATTAGCTATTATTGGGTGTAGCTGGATTCACGTTTTTAAGTCACTCCCGGTATATTCGCCTGTGGAAAAATTAAATTTTCTAAAGTTCCATCCATGTACTTTTCTGTTGACCCACGAAACAAACATCGTTCTCAATCCAAAGCTAAAGCCTTCAAGTTTTCCCAAGCACGGCAGCCATTACGGAAGTCATTTCAGAGTATGGGACCCAATCATAAACCCCAGATGAACCTCTCAGTTCATGAGACCGACAGGGGCCCCCCTTCATGGCTACCTCCCCTCCCCCCCCCAGCAAAAAATCCATCAGTCGGTTCATTCCTTGCCCACAAATCTATTAGCGGAAGGGCGTCGCCTAAAAAAAAATATTTAAAAAAAAGATCTGTAGATACGAATACGTCTAGATGGATATAAGCACGTCTAGATAGATTTGAACGAGTCAATGTTTGGAAGATTGAGTGAAAATGATGAATGGACAAGCGCTTCAAGTGATCCACGTTAATGGGAAAACACGAGGCTATCTGTAGCTTATTTATTAATAGTTTTTTTATAATATATTTTTTTTTCTATTTCTCGGACTACTTTTCCCCAATATTGCCGAGAATGGGAGATCGATATATATTTTTATTTGTGAAAACGTCACGGGTTTTGATTGAAGTTGATCTTAAGAACGTTTATCAGGAGAAAATATATAGAGTACATGAACTCAATTTTGTGGGGACGTCAGAAAAAAACTTCAGAGTTTGTCATTCTTGTTAGGCCTGGAGAGATGGGTAATTTTATGAAGTTTGCTATTTTCTGTAACAAAAAGCTCAATCTGTGAGTGGCTGGAAAAAAAAAGTTGGAAACAATCTCAGCAGACCGGATATGGCGATAATGATAGCCACTACATGCGTTCAAAATGGCGCTGGTTCCCCATTTCCGGCACACTGGCAATCTTTGCGCATGTCTGCTCGTGCACAAGGCGTCTTCGTCTGGGAAATTTCAGACACGGACAATCACGTAGCAAGGGGGATATCTGGATAAAGAATATCTTTTTAGATGTCTCGTTTTCGCTGTAACTTCGATATGTTTGGCTTATTGGTGTTCTCTTTCCTTCCCTGTGAGATATTGTGTAAATTATATTATATTTCAGTTATTAATATAATTTTATTTTTGACAATTATCAACACTGTATAGTACTTATTGAAAGGAAACGACTGAAAATTTGGTGAAAATTGATAGTTTCTTTTTTTTTATTTTTTTTTAGTTTAGTGAAAGACTTGGTAAATATTTTCTAACCAAAATATTACGAAACAAATAATGATGTGGAGCGTCTTCGTGAGCTTGTGTTAAATCCACGGAGGGTTAAACGTATACAACTGTGTTACCATCTAAACAGATTGCTTTTCAAATATATATAGCTACAGAATTTATAGAGGTGCGCGTGTGTAGCTCAATACGACTGATGATAAATTTTTGTCCATCACATCTATTTACCAAGACGAGCAAAGAAGGCATGAATGACTGAATGTATTAGAAAACATGACTCATATTCATGACACCCTCGTTTATTTTTAAAGGTTTTTTTTTAAAAACATTTTTAGTGGGACGGTGGGCTATTTCTTTGCAATGTATATTAAACAAACAAGAATTAACTTTAAAATAATGTATTATTTAGGAAGTAATTAACTTTAAAACAATGTATTATTTAGGACGTAATTAACTTTAAAACAATGTATTATTTATGACGTAATTAATTTAAAACAATGATTATTTAGAGTAATTAACTTTAAAATAATGTATATTTAGGAAGTAATTAACTTTAAAACAATGTATTATTTAGGCCTTAATTAACTTTAAAACAATGTATTATTTAGGCCTTAATTAACTTTTAAACAATGTATTATTTAGGCCTTAATTAACTTTTAAACAATGTATTATTTAGGACGTAATTAACTTTAAAACAATGTATTATTTATGAAGTAATTTACTTTAAAGTAATGTACTATTTAGGAAGTAATTAACTTTAAATCAATGTATTATTTAGGAAGTAATTAATTTTAAACAATGTATTATTTATGACGTTCTAATTAACTTTAAAATGATGTACTATTTAGGACGTAATTTACACTAAAACAATGTATTTTTTATGAAGTAATTAACTTTAAAACAGTGTATTATTTATGACGTAATTATCTTTAAAAAAATGTATTATTTGGGGCGTAATTAACTTCAAAACAATGCATTATTTAGGAAGTTATTTACCTTTAAAACAATGTATTATTTAGGAGATAAATGCCTTTCAAAATTTATTTCATAAAGACGTTAAGCCGAAAAATAATGTAATTGCAAATTTCTATGAAAAGCACACTTATACCAATGGAGTTATTCCATTTCGTGGATGGATACCGAATAGTATTACTCCAACTCTTACTATATAGTTAGTAAATAAAGTTTAAGATGACTTTGTATTTTCAGTATGAGTGATTCCATATGAAAATATGTTATTTATTGATGATGCATTCGCACAAACCCACAAAAATAAATGAAATTTTTTCAAGCACCACATCCGAAATAAATGTGCATTCTAAAACAGTTCATCTCAAACTTTTTAGTACGGCGGACCGGCAGGAATTTTTCAATTGCACCAGGGACCTTTGAACTATTTTCCCTGTACTGATATGGTAGGGAAATGTAATTTATTTTATTTTAATTTATTTGTTTCATTTTATGTGCTAATTACCGAAATATTGACACATTCTATAGGGTTAGTATTAATGGTTGCAAATGGAGGATTATAATTATATTGATAATTTCTGCCGACCGGCAGCGGATGGCCCACGGACCAGCACCTGTCCGCGGACCACCACTTTGAGAAGCACTGTTCTAAAACATAAAATAAAAGATTTAAACAAGCAGTTTATTTTGTTTTAAGTAATTATAAATCATAAAAAACATTCACACTTTTTTTATCAAAAGTTTTTGTATTCGTGTGTTTAAGGAAACGAAATTGATAATCAATTAAATTTGATTGTAGAGCTCTCGTGTTCAATCAGCTAACGGTTGTATTTCTACACTTCTGAGGCTTTAACTATCACTATGACGTTGGCCATTACTAAATAAGCGTTTGACTTTGATCCAAACTCAAACAGATTGATTGAATCTCGATCAATTTTAAAAGTTTTTGATTTTCTAAGCATTCCCTCAGTTCATTCGCGGGTACAATATGCGAGCCATCAATTACTTTTACGTGGTCATTTTATTATTTGAATTAACTGGAAAATTGTTTTTTTAGATTTGGAGGCACCACTCGTTGCCGCTACCCCACAGAAAAATAACTTCAGCTAAATAATCAAATATTACATCTTAGCTGTTGACCAGAGACCCCCGAATCCGTGCGCATTTTATTATAGGAAAATAGTTTGTCCTCTGATTATTCATTCGCAACAATCAATTGGTGAGGTTGACTTTTACCCCGGCCATTGAGAGACGGAGGGAAGCCATCTTGTCACAAGACCGGATGTTGTAATCTCTGCCATCTTTTTAGTGCATTCCAATCGGGGACTTGTCGGGGAAAAGGCTTTAAGGGGGAAGAGTAGAACTACATGGCTCGTTCCGACACTAACCTTATCCAACTCAAATATGTGAGTGCATTCTGCCATTTAAAACATGCACGAGGTTTTAAAACTTATTTTTGTATTATTTTGTAAACATCATATTTCTGCATCAACAATAGGGGAAAAGACCTATAAACATTGTGTGCCTCATTTTTTTTACCATGTGTAATGTAAATATGAATTTACTGTATTTCATTTACCTTACATTAAGTGCACGATGCTTTAGCCTTCGTACAGGGTTATTGTCATAGTTATGGTATCTGTTTCTTCCTTCACCTTCAATATATCAAGGTGGAGATATTTTCGTCTAAGTCAATATATTCGTGTGTCCATCGTCAAATTAGCGGTGATACGAGCGACCGACACCCCGTGATTTATTGACTCGTGAGATAGCACGCGCAGCTTTCTGGTTGCTGATTGGTCAACAACTGTGGATTTTGGGGGGGGGGAGGGGTGGTGGTTTCTTCCCCAGGCTGCTATCTGCTGGGGCTGGCCAGGGACCGGGTCATTTTGTAATTTTCATTGTCTTAAACAAACACATGTGACACGGGAGAGTCGATATCCCATGTTTAAATCGAATGATGGATGTCGCCGTGATTGCTCGGCTAATCGCCCTTCGCAGTAGGTCTCATACTGAGACACTGTACCTCAGAGGCAGGACGAAGTTATCAGACGGATGAAATTGTGTTTTGTGGTCGAAACGGGACCAGTGGGGTAAGGAGAAGGGGGGGAAAGTTACGTTCACCCTGAGCAGCGCCACTATTGTCCTTTAAATCAAGGGGCAGCATTTTAAAAATGTTAAATCTAATGCATGGTGTTTCATGGCAAAGGGGAAAAGAATAGAACAAACATCATGAACGTTCCCGACTGGTGAGCCATAAAGTTGCGCCCCTGAATTATGACGAGGGTGGGGCGGAACTACACAAACATGTTATTTATTTTTATGTCATTAACCAATCTTGTCTTATTTTATACATTAAAGACAGAAGATTTTTGCGTCCTACGCTTCTCCATGGTTTATGTCTGTTCTTGCATTTCTATTAGAGTTTGAAGTGTTTTTAGTTTGTGTTTTTTTTCTTGGTTTTTTCATGCAACTCAATCCACGCTCGAATGCCAGAAGGGAAAAATAAGGATTTGAATGTATGTGTTCAGGCGAATGGAATGAGAAAAGTATATTTCATCACTATTTCTATGTGGGTTTTGTGTTGTTATATTGCTGTTTCAAGTTAGAATTTGTGTTTTTACATATTTGTTCCTCTATCCTCCAGTGTTTCAAGGTTTGGTGATTTTATCTAATGATGTTACTCTTGTCAATTTCGAAAGCAATCCTACGATAACGAAATGAATTGTTCATTGCATGATTGCCAGTGATGTGACACATTTTACTGTTTGAGAATCCCTCATCGACTCAGCGGCGTGGAGTCGTGTTGCAGGACGTTGATTGTGGGTTCATTGTAATATGTGACGTGTCTCTGGCCACCTGAGTTCTACTGGAAATAAACTATGATTGAACGATCTCCGGGCTTTAAAATCAAGTCGTACAGCACCCCTTTTTTAAAAACACACACAGAGACACCAAACCATGAAAAGGGAGATTCTGTCACCGTGGGCATTTTGCCTTGCACTGATAGAGAGTGTCCTTAAAGTTAATGAAACTATATTTCTACTAGTGTATTACCCGTCAAAAATGACGGCAGTTTTAAAAATGGATATATTTCAGTTTTTGTAATTGTCCCTTTTGCCTAAAAGCCACATAGTAAATAATCAGAAAATGTAGAGACCAAGAAAGAAAAATTAAATCTCTTTTCCATATTGAACAATTTTATGCGGACGTTTGAAAGTTGTGGGGTTTTTGGGTTGTTTTTTTTTGTTTTTTGGTAATATATTTTTCAAGGTTATTTTTTTTAGCGGTGGGCTTTCTATAATCTAGCGTTACGAACGGACATAGCAGTGTATATATTTTGATTATATATACGAATATATGTGTTATGAGAAAACCTCCAAGCTTATGCTTCTCGTTATATAACTTTGCATGAATAATAATGATATAATCATGATAATAGTAAATGCATAGTGAATTACACACAGCATAAAGTGATACTGCGGAAAAGAAGTTTGAAGTTCGACGTATTAACAAATATTGCTGAGGAGTCAGCCGGACGTTAACTTGCGGCATTGAATAGTGCGCACCAATTATGAGTGCACCAATAATACAGCACAGTGCGTTACAAATAAATTATGTGACTGTAATGTGATCCACATCACACATATCTGTGATTTGAAGCCGTTTAAGCTTCATCGAATATTATGACTTATCAGTTTATTCGCCCATTTGTCCATACATTATTACCACAACATTATCAAAACATTTAAAAAATAAACTGTAATTTTACACATGTTAATAACTATTTATTTTGCATGAAACGTAGTAAGCAAAGTTTGTCACAGGATAACAGAAAAGATTAACGTATCAACTGTTAATCATATTTACAATTTAATATACACGTGTTAGTAATTCACATAAACGTTTTTATTGTTGTCAAGTCAGCACCTTTTCAAGATCTATTATGACTTGTCAGTTTATGCGCCCATTGGTCCATACATTATTACCTTTACATTATCAAAAACATGTAAATAAAAAATTGTAACTATTTACAAATATGAATAACAACGAACTATTTATTTTGCATGAAACCTTTGAAGTAAAGTTAAGCACTGGATAAAAGAAAATATTAAAGTATCAACTTTAATATACACGTATTAGAAATTCTAATAAACGTTTTCATTATTGTCAAGTCAGCACCCCTTCCAGTTCTATATTAAAAGCAAAGATTTTGTGTTCAAAATTAGTCTAAGACGCATTAAAACATTACATGTAAATAACAATACAAAAAAAACTATAGTGGGGAGGAGTCCGATTTTTAAATATGTTATTTTTTTAAACATACAAATATGCAATCTCAAAGTGTATAAAAGAAAAACAAACGCTAAACTAAAGCATAAGTTGACAAATTTCATTTGCAGTAATAAATAATGGCTTTGTAGTTCAAAACGCATCAAAACTTGACAACCGAACGACAACCAATTGTAAATTTCATAAACCAAAAAACGAATGTTATATATTAATATAGAAAATTAAATATATAATTACGTACGTAATAATGACTTGGACACATACACAAAAACGGACATTTAATACAAAAAAAATAATAATAATATTTATCACATAAAATAAAACATTGATCTTTTTAAATCCTTTATATTAACTCGTGGTGTCTGGTTGCCTGCTTGCTTGATAGTCTGTCGCCAAGATTGATTGTCTGTCGCCAAAACTTTTGATCGATTTTTAACCCTATTCCTCGTAAGTTAGCGAGCTGAAATTTAGCAGGCAGTTTTGTGGCGATGATAAAAAACTATGTATCAAAATTTCAGATCGATCGCAAGTACTGTATTTAAATTATTGAATTTTTAGATTATTTTATTTATTCCTATGTATCATGTTATTTTTTGAGATTGTGTGTCGCGGTGCGTATTATATTGAACAACCTTTCTGTCGCGCAATAAGGTGCGTATTTTATTGACAACACTTTTTATAAATGTATTCGTGATTGGTGCGCATTATGTTAAACATGTTTTACGACACAACTGGAATTTTGTATTTATGGATGGTCTTGCGCTGCGTATTATAATGAACATTCTTTTAGTTACGTCTAGTACATAAAGGATTTATATTGAAAAACTTGGTTTTTAAATCCTTTATATTAACTCGTGGTGTCTGGTTGCTTGGTTGAACCCTTGATTGCTTATCGGTCGCCAAAACTTTGGATCGATTTTAACCCACTTCCTCGTAAGCTAGCGAGCTGAAATTTAGCAGGCAGTTTGGTGGCGATGATAAAAACTATGTATCAAAATTTCAGATCGATCGCATGTACTGTAATTAAATAATTGA
Organism: Ampullaceana balthica; assembly: GCA_944989445.1. Taxonomy (NCBI): domain Eukaryota; kingdom Metazoa; phylum Mollusca; class Gastropoda; family Lymnaeidae; genus Ampullaceana; species Ampullaceana balthica. The sequence continues at coordinate 1,980,807 of CALYLW010000101.1, forward strand.
TTTTTTAGATTTTTTAATTTATTCCTATGTATCATGTTATTTTTTGAGATAGAGTGTAAGGGTGCGCATTATATTTGACAACCTTTCTGTCGCGCAATAAGGTGCGTATTTTTTTGACAACACTTTTTATAAACATATTCCTGATCGGTGCGCATTATATTAAACATGTTTTACGACACAACTACAATTTTGTATTTTTGGATGGTCTTGCGCTGCGTATTATAATGAACATTCTTTTAGTTACGTCTCGTACATAAAGGATTTATAGTGAAAAACTTGTTTTTTTTACGGTTTTTTTTTATTACTTCGTTCCCTTCACACATTAATAAAAGCTCAAATAATGACGTCACGTCACAATATTTTATGGTGAGCAACACATTTTTTAAATCTCGAAAGCAACATTTTTTTAAAAATCGGGAGTTACCTCGCATAGCGTCAGGACTGACAGACACTACTTGCGTTACAGATTGCAAATTATGTTATTTAATAATAATACTTGATATAACCCACCATTACGTTGATGAAAATATATTTCTATATATTTTCAAGTATAGAAATATAGTTTCGTCAACGTATGGTTATATCAAGTATATTTCTATACTTGATATAACCCACCATTACGTTAATGAAACTATATTTCTATACTTGATATAACCCACCATTACGTTAATGAAACTATATTTCTATACTTGATATAACCTGATATATACGTTGACGGCAATAAAATCCTGACCAAATTAAACGTTTCTCGTCTATCAATTTATTTGACAAAACATTCGCACACATTTTAATGGAATTTTTAAATTACCTACATTTTTACATTATATTGAAGTTTTCTGTTTACTTTTTAATAAGTTATATATAACTTGTAGACATGCTTTATCCGTATGCGGCATTCAAGTATTTTAGTTTTGTATACCAGCTACTTTGTGGCAGTACTGAAGCAGACAAGACAATGATTTCTGTAAAAGATTATAGTGGTTGATGATTTCAACGGTGCCATTTTTTTAAAATTTTGTGGGCTGGGGCGAGCAATTAAGTATGGTGGGCCGCCTCGCTAAAATATTTTTGAAGGACCACACAAATAAATAATGTGTCCCACTAAAATATATTTTCCGGACCCACAAATTCGGTAGCTGTCCCAAATGCCACCCTTTCATGTAAAGAAAATCGCGCTGCCCGGGTCGTAACCCCGTTCCTCGGTTCCCTCCTCTTCCTATGGTTCTTTTTTTAACGATTCTTCGACCTCCCCCCCCCCTTTTACCATTGGCTATAATCCCCTTAATCCTATCGTCCACGTCACGAATTAAAGTGTGTTTTCCTGTTAGATCGCAGATGGTAGTCACCTGTAACTTGCTTTTTATCTATAGGGCCGTTCGTCTTGTCTATTAGTACTTCAACATCGGTGTTTCATTGTCGACATTGAGACTGTGAATAAAAACTGTTTTTGTTTTAGCTTTGCATGAACATTCATAATAATAACCAGGTAATAAGTACGTGTATGCCAAGCAACATTTTAAAAGTTAGGGGCCGTCCATAAATGACGTCACGCGATTGTGACCGATTTTTTTCACCCCCCTCCCCCCTCTTCACACGTCGTCACAAAAAGTTAGCCCCCTCTCAAATATGACGTCACAAAGCTTTTCCCCCACACCCCCATAAAAGCAATTTTTCTACTTGAAAATAAACATGTTTCAAATCACTTTTCTTGTCATTTAAGTATGTATTTAGTGTAGGGCTGCACTCTAATATCGTAAGACGCGTGAAGCCCATGTAAAACGTTATTTAAATAAATTTTTAAAAATCAAATATTTCAAGTGGAAATTTTATTTTAAGTTGTGCATTTTGATGTGACGTCAAATTTTAAACACCCCCTCCCTCTCGTCACAAATGGTCGACCCAGTTGCGTGACGTCATGTATGGACGGTTCCTTATATAGCTGTACGCCCAAACTTAAGGCATGATCTATTTGTCGTCTGCCCGTGAACAACTTTCTTACTCTTTCCTACAAGTTATGTTAATTTTTCTTGTTGTATTTGCTAATTAACTTATTACTTTATCTTCCTGGTTTAAGTTTAAAACAAAATTGTTCAATAGATGTTTTTTTGTTACCCTGGTTTTTTTTTACAATGTTAAAAAATATTTTCATTCTGTTGTTTTCATATTAACAATGCGGCCGACGTTGCCTTGTTGACGTACATTTCCAAACAGACAGCATTGCCTAATTAAATTAGAGGTACAGCCGTCAACTCTAGAGGATTATTAGTTATTTATCAAGCCTGTGCGTCACATGATCGTGAGACAACGTCCAATGAAAAGCTCTTGGAATTTAATCCAATCAGTAGGCTCAGTAGGTGAACCCCAACAAACTACATCGCGATTTGCCGCGCATGGTTACCCCGGAAACCATTGAGGTGAAACAGACGGGAAAAGAAAGAACAATAAAACGCCAATGTCGCGTATCAGCTTTTAAGGCGAGAGAGATACCAGTTGTAGTTCAGACTGCAACAAAAGCGGGAATTAATTTAAGTCAATTCAAGACACGTAATTGCAGACCCTCATTAGATCCCGTGATACGTCCGTCATGCAAGTAGCTACACGGGACGTTATTGGATTGGAAACCAATTAAAAGTTTCAGCATCGCGTTGGACCACGGAATGGGAACGACCTATTTTTTTCTTTCTTCTTTTCTTCTAAGGGCAACACATTCTTCAATTAAGTTAGACATGTTTTCCAAAACTTTCTTTTTTAAGCACAATATTAACGCGATCGCAATTTTTTTTTCACCATATCGTTATGAGAATTTTTTTTTAAGCAAGTGGGAATTGTTTTTATTTACTGCAATTTTTCTTTTCGTTCTTATTGATTTTTTGCTAGCGTTAAATTTTGAGTGAGTTGAGTGTATCAATTTGTTGTGTTTTTTTTCAACAGTGGCTCGTCTGCTAATTGTAGAAGAGTCACGCACTTGAGTTTTGCATTTTAAAAAAAATGTGTGTCCAATTTCAAAGCATGAAAAATCGGACCTTGTGATCACTTGATGGATTTTGACAGCATTAGTAGTCGAAGCTGTTGTGTTTTTTCAAACTCTAGTTTAACCCATCCTCCCAGCTGTAAGATAATTTAGATGTGATCAACACAGCAGAAGCAAAGTGCCTCTCAGGTTTCAATTTTTTATATTTTTTTTTGTTATCAAAACTTTCTACTGATAGGGATATTAAGTGTATACTCTGAGGTGAAACAAAAAACAAACATAGCGTTGATTGACAAAGAACATGTTTTAATACAATTCAGAAACAGAGAGTGTTTTGAAACTATTCAGAAACATAATGGTATTTTGGAGAGAAAAAAACAGAAACAGAACGGTGTTTTGAAACAAGTGTCAATTATATGTTGACACTTTTAAAATGACACCAAACGTTTACATTGAGAAAGATGTTAATTTTTTTTAAAAATAAATAAAGATTTTGTGAACTCAACTTTTACCACACGATTCTTCAAAACAACCCATCATAAATCAGCCCCTTTCTCCACCCGCCGGGCCCCTCTCCCCCACGAGCCGTGCGCGTAAGGCTGTGAGTAGACCTGACCCGGTACTTAGTGAGCGCTCGAGAGAGTGCGGCCATCGGACCGTCACTGACTCGTCTGCCTGCTCACAGCCCACCGCAGACGGTGAGAAGACGCACGAACTCGCGTGAGAGCAGCAGACGCCGTCGATAGTTGAGGGGATAGTGTGAAGTCGTTCCAAGAATTTTATTCGGTGCAACTCATCCGTTACTGTATTTTTGTTTGTTTTTGTGTGTAATTACAAGTACGCTATCAAGGTGGCTCGTGATTCTTGGCTTAAATAAAAAAGAACGCTAAGTGCAAGAGTTTATCGATCTCTGTGGATTTACCAGAAGAAACACACTAAAAAGGTAACGTTAATGGATAACTTATTATTGTTAATGTGAAAATCTGTTTTAAAAAACAATATCTATTATCGTAGTGATTATTACGTCAGGTACAAAACTAACGACCCTTGCAGATTGTATTGGCTATCAAGTTTCACAAGCATATCACGGAGCAAGCGATACAAGTGGAGAGAATATAGTTGTGTTTGTGTGCTTTCGCAAGCTGTCAAAAACCTTATACTTTATAATTAGTCTCAAACTTTATTTTTGTTTCAATATATACAAGTAATCACGTAATGGAAATATTATAAACCAAACTTGATATATTCAATAAATGTTGATTTAGCGTCTTAGCTATATATATAGTTGATAGTTGATACTGTTTCGTACGAGTGTCGAATGATAATAAACTTTAAAAAAAACTGACGCTTGAAACTTGTAAACATTTTAACGAGTACTATACAAACTGTTTAAAACCATTAACTTTAACCCATGTGCAAAATATTTCTGAAAAGAGTAGTTGCGCGCCTTACCAATTATGACTCACGTCTTTTAAACTTTGTTTTGTTCACAAAAATGTAATGGAAATAATTACGCAACATAAAATACAGAAAGTTAGATGTTGTTTTGAATATGGAGCACTATATGAAATATTACTTTATCTGATCGATCCATAACTAAAGCAAAAAAAAAGACAAATAGATCTGATAAGCCTGGCGGTATTAAGTAGGTAACAGATGTAATTGAAGAGCCACCGTGATATTAAGCTGACATAAAGATCTATAGCATTTAGCGGTAGGGCTTAGGCTCTGTTCTACAGGCCGCACGTCTGTCGTGGGTTCACACCTGTCGACACACAGCACATCAGCTTGCTCACGATGCTATTCGAATCAAGGGACTCTCAACTCGTGGACACACACACACAAACGTTTGGAAGACCTTGTACTACTTGATGTTAACACTGAACGGAGCCAATGAGATGAGACATTTTAAACATCACAATGCTTATTGAGATATCTGATAGATTATTGAAAACCTTTCTCAGTACTAACCGTCCTTTTATTGTCCTAATTACAATATATTTAGTGCAAACCACCAGAGAGGAAAATTATTTCTTTAAAAAGAACATTTTTAAAGTTTTTTTTCTCTCCATAATATCATATATTTGGGTGTGTCATATAAATCTAAGAACAAATTTGAACCCTGGTTTATGATGATAATTGTTAGGTTATAATAGTTATCAGTTTAACATTCAGGTATACAATGTATATTGCTAATCAATATGTTGTGCAATTATAATATGGTTCAGGAGATTTAATTTAAAGATTTGAAATTGTTATACTTTGTAAAGATTACAACATAGTGACTAGACATACAAACAATACCATTCGGTAGTTGACTCCTTCTTTGGCACCGGTAATGGTGTTATTACGATGTAGTATTTTCAAAAAGCTCAAGTTACTCGTCTTTGTAGTATTTTGTTGTTGTTTTTGTTGTTGTTTTTTTAGCTACTAACGCGGGTTAGCAATGCTGACATCCTTTATCTTGTACATCATCAGGAAAGACTGAATCTCTCAGACATCCATTTCAGTCGAGATTTGGTGAAGATTCCCTCCTCTAATCCAGGCTCATGGAGTTCTTTATTCCCAAGTTTTATCACGATCACCAAAGCCTTGGTGTTCTCATTACACCTTGTCCTCTTAGACAAACGTATTATAATATCTATTTTTTAAAAATCTCCTGAGAAAAAAAAACCTTACCCTTAAATTGTTTTCAGAACGAACATCAAATCTTTATCTAACAGTTTTAATGAGAGTGTGTATGGCATTTAATTAGTATTAGTCCCATGGTTCTTAAAATAATTCATTATAAATTTAAAATATAAATATTACTTATAAAAACCGCATTTAATTATACTATCTATCTTTTTCATTTGGAATAAGATTATTTATATTAGTCTCAATCTTGACTTGGCAACTAGCAAATGTGTGTATGGTGCTATTGACAGAAAAAAAGTATATAAAAACGTATACCAACATCGGATATATCTTCAATGAATACCATCGTCCGAAATTATATTAAATTATAACAGGATGATATCATTGAGATGAATTCCTGTCTATGACTCAGATACCCGTCGACTTTTTATATGGGGCACGAAACATATCTGGTTAAACCCACCACTATTGTATGTACATCGGTAAGCCTTTATTTTTAATAGAAAACGCAAAATATCATATGTGATTATTTCCCATGCTTTCACAATTGCTGTAATATGTTATAATGTCTTATTTTTTAAACAAAAATTTGTTAATTATATTTTAGTGAATACTAACAATTATAAAAGATAAGGTTAACATTTTACATGACGGAATACGATTTCAATAGCTAAACAATTAACATAAACAGATGGCATTTCATTTTAACGTTGGTTCGGTAACGCATTTACTTTCCTTGTGTTAATAGTTTATAGATTTATTGTCGACAAAGCCTGGACTGTGCAACATTCAAGCATTGATCTGTTCTGTTGACAAGCGCCTGTTTGATGGTTTATTTGTGGAGATAAATATTTATGATACAGTCTATATCGGCGCGGGAGTGAAGTTCCGTGGTTTCGGCGAGAATCTTTAATAAGTCTATGAGTTAACCATCAAAGGAAACTATTTGTACCACTTGAACGTAAACAACACGAACTTCATATTTCCATTTATCTACCTGTCCATTCATCAGTTTATCTATGATCTATGTGTGACGGACAATGGATGTGTGCACCCTGTTTATATAAATATCCTAAATCTGTCCTAAGTTATTCACAATACCGCTCTTCTTATTTTTTTTAAATCTCTTTACAACATTTCGCCACCCCCCCCACCACCCCGCAGAGCTACTTTCTTCCAACCTGTCTTAACACCCCTACACGGTTTTCTCCCATCTTTGTGCTCATGCTAACGGTATACGCCTATGATGGAGCGGTTCCCTATAACGCTGAGGCCCATCATTGCCAATTTTTATGACTGGTATGACGAAATATCTAAAGCTTGGAAACCCCCTCTAACCTCTCCCTCCCCCACACACACACATACACACTATGTTGTATGTTAATGTTGAGCTACTTGATTACCTGTCAATGTGACACAGCTATGATTGTTTGTGTTGAGGAAAAAGGGGGGGGGATAGCAATTTAATTGAGCTGTATTTTATTTTAGTTCATTGATTTCCAAAATCGTTTTCGCCTCGCTTCGTGTTGGTGAATTTGTCGTTAGCTCCCAGCAGACTTAGGTTTTCCCCTTCTCCAGAAGCAAATTTTGAATTTTATTTTTCGTTGTGGATCAAAAACCGATTCTAACTTGATTGTTTCATTAAAATATAATAAAGTCGAAAATTATATTTATGATTTATTCATAGTCACACATAACAAATGATTCCAATTAAAAATTCGAATTATTATGAAAAATGTAAACAATTGAATCTCAATGTACGAAATTATGGGGAAAATCTATGAGGTCAATCATTTGTAATGAACCGGCAACCACCATAAATAAGCATCACTTGACGAATTACAGAATAAAAGTTCTAAGAACCCTTGCGCTTGGAGCCACAGCCGGTCTCAGCGTGTCTGGGGCCGCAGATTATCCCAAGGTAAATATCCTCTAAGTGTAGGTTAGATTGATCTGTGAGATTAATAAATACTCTCCGACCCGCAGGTGGATGTAGATGGTAAGAAGCCTCGAGTCTCAGATAAAAAGAGGGTTTCGCCCAAACATCCAACTCATGGTACCTTGGGAGCGAGGCCGACTGCAAGAGATGGCTTATTTTAGCTTCCTCTATCAATATCGGACCGATGTTTGTATTATTGCTCTCCAGGTGTTAGCATATTTCAGACTTTCTCGATAAAACCGAAGCATTTTTTTTTCTTTCTTTTTCGGTGGTTATTTGTTAATGTTGGTGAGCGCATGGATGTGACTGGGGGCCCCGTGAATGTTGATGTAGTTGGGGGCTTGTTTGGGGATGGGGTGACGCGGAAGGGGCTTGTCTGGGCTGGGGTGAGCACTCATAAAGCACAACACTGGTCCGTGATGAAAGACCAGTTTGTTTAGATAGCATTTCCCACGTTATAATAAACATTTCTGACGCCGTAACAATATTTGTTGTTTTTTTAGCTTCGGTTCACGGATTTTGGTGACCTCGACCTGCGGACCTCTTCAATTTAGAAACATGGCAAATGTTGCTTTTTAAAAAAATAATTGTTTTTGACTTCAGTTCTAAGTGTTGGAAATTAAAAATATTTTGTATATACTTAGTAAATAGGCAGAGAACTATTGTGATGCTTCGCAAAGCAGTTTACTGGTGAATTTTTAAAAACTACATATATGAGGCATCGAATGGGTCTTGATTAATACTAACTCACAAAAATTACATTTAAAAATCGTATTACAGCTCTGACCACACAGATTTGTGTAATTATTTTCTCAATCTAGGTTGCAATATTAAATTTAAGCCACAGCGTGGGAGTGGAGTGGCCATACATAAGGACCACAGCGAGCGAGTGGAATGGCCACACCTAGGGATCAGTTGTCGTTCGGGATTAAAACCTTGACTTATTTTCAACTGCCCCAGAAAACATTTTAATAGATCTTTCGCAAACAACGTCACCCTCTTTCACAAACAGCGTTACCCTCTTTCACAAACAGCGTTACCCTCTCTCACAAACAGGCGTTACCCTCTCCCACAAAAAGCGTTACCCTCTCACACAAACATCGTTACCCTCTCTCACAAACAGGCGTTACCCTCTCCCACAAAAAGCGTTACCCTCTCTCACAAACAGCCTTACCCTCTCTCACAAACATCGTTACCCTCTCTCACAAACAGCGTTACCCTCTCCCACAAACAGCCTTACCCTCTCTCACAAACATCGTTACCCTCTCTCACAAACATCGTTACCCTCTCTCACAAACAGCGTTACCCTCTCCCACAAACAGCCTTACCCTCTCTCACAAACAGCGTTACCCTCTCTCACAAACAGCGTTACCCTCTCTCACAAACAGCGTTACCCTCTCTCACAAACAGCGTTACCCTCTCTCACAAACAGCCTTAATCTCTCTCACAAACAACGTTACCCTCACTCACAAACAGCGTTACCTTCTCCCACAAACATCATTTGCCTCCCTAAACGCCCTCTAATCAATAACTATATATAAACGGAGAACCAGGAGAACACATTGAATGCGGCAAAAATAGTCGAACATCATCAAATGAATATTTTCTTGACCACACGATGACCGCTACAGCGAAGCTTCTCTGAGAATTTGCATTATTTCCCCCCACATGAAGTGCTTGTCCATCTCACACTGCTGGGGGAAAAAATATCCCTTGCTGGCTTTGACTTGCTATTAATTGAGATCGTTCGCTGTAATCACGCAATGTCTGTCTGCTCTATAAATATTTTGATCATACATGCTGAGTCATATATCCAGAGGCGGATTGGGGGGGGGCGCAAGAGAGATAAAAAGGTGGATGGGAGGGCAAGTATCCGCCCACCGCCGATAATTTAATGGAAGGTGACGAATGTGTGGCATCGTTAAATAAATTTCCTCTCACTCTCTCTACCCTCCACTCCGTAAATAACTTCAAATCTCCTTTGAAGATAAACAAACCACTGACAGAATATGGTACATGTCATCAATTAGTAGCCCTCTGCTCTGTGGCATGGGAGGGGACCAGAGAGGGCACCTTCTTTATTAATGTAGTTGTGGGAGATGGAACTTTCAGCCAACTGAATGGGTTTTTGTTTTCATGGAAGGGGGGCAGGCGAAATCTTGTACAGCCTCAGGTGGCGCAAACTCTGGCTGCCCCACCCCCTCGGTTAAGTCCCTCGACCTTTTTCTTCTAGTGCCTTGGGTAGGAAATATTTTTTAAATTCCTTTGTCAATCCTATAATTTATATAAAGGTAAGATTATATAAAACTTAAAATGATTACACATCTTTATTATGTTTGCTTTTTCCGATTTCAACCACGAATAGAATCTTGTGATTTTGTTAATGCAGTTATAACGCCATTGTCACATGTGATTAACATAATTTTGTGACGTAAGGTCACGTGTATAAGAAACGCGGGAAGAAAGAAGCATTCCTATTGGTTAAAAGTGTTGGGCGAACAGAGGTGTGTAGACTTCCGTCGAGGAAGGATGTATGATGAATGCTTCAAGATATCCACGTTATATTACCTCAAATGATATCTATGTGTACAATATATATATATATATTAAAGTTGTTTTGGATAAACGAATTCTTCAGTGAATTAGTGTGCACAATATTATGTACTGTGAGAACGCCTACATAAAGAGTAACATAAGTAATAGTTACATTGGTGTCAGTTACAGCCATCACTTACCCAAAATAAAATTTTAAAATTTCGTGAAATCAACATCCTAGATTGATTTTTCTAATTAAAAAAATTATTATATTAAAGACAAGTTTTAAATTGTATTTCTCAGCGATCCCAGGCTGTCCGGGGTTAAGCAGAACCAACAACATTACGACTATCAGTTACCCGGTTGGCTCACACCTTGATACTCAATAACAAATCAACTCACTGAGGTCTTGTGTCACAACTTCCCACTGCGCGGTTTCATGCCTATTTTAAACTTACCCGGTACAAAGCGATCAAACCGCGATGAATCCACTAACTTGAATGGCGTTATTTGGGGCACTATTGGAACACTTCTCGTCCGTATTGGGCTTTTTTTTAACCAAGACTCGGAGGCTACCTCGACTTAGACGATACCTACATTGGAACGGCCAGTACCAATGAAATCTGGCGCGAGAACAAATCTCTTACGATCGATTAGCTCCATAGATATCGGTATTAATAGAGGAGCGAGCAATGCTTGTTGGGGTTATATATGTATTTACTTTGTTCTATAAAGCTTCACTGAAAAGTTCAGCGTCCAGGTGACACACATTTTTGATGACAGTAAAATAAATTAAGTTAAGATTGATCACAAACAAACGTGTTGTTTTCTTGTTATGTATTTAACGACATGGTATTAAATGTTTTCTACGAAGGGTAAAAGAGTGATATTCTAAATATGTTTTTGACACCTACCACAAGTATTCTCAGCTATATAAACTATTTTGTAGCAGAAGAATACTATGCTGGCAATATAATGTATTTTAAATTATACGTTGTTGACTATTGCCGTGGCTGAATGCCACCGTGTTATTAATGTTTGTATTCGATGTTTGTAAACAAACCTCAATGTGTTTTCTTCTTAATTATTCATTCGTGTTGGCGATACGGCCCCATAGAGAAACACTAAAAAAAAGTTTAAATCACTATCACAAATGTTAACACTTACATTAAAGTCACCGCCTAGAAATCTATTGTCCCTATTAGGACACAGTATTTAGGCACTAGTGGACCGTTCACGTGACACGCTGCCACTGAGTTACACGATGGTGAACAAGAATTTGACGAGGGATGGATAAGTTGTCCCCGAGAGACCTCCAACTGCTATTCGCAGGCTGCTCTGTTGTCTTATTTATGTAAATAATATCTCTATAGTGTGTCCATCAACCGCACAGGTCTTCATCGGATGTTAACGAAAAACAGACTTCACTTTTTTTTCCATAGAAATCTTATCTTATCTATACAGACGCTCCTTCTATGCAGAAGATAGTTGCGTCCACAGACCATGACAGTGATGCAGCATTCACAGGCCACGGCTTTGTGGGTTCCACGCATTACCCAGCATAGGTACCCATTTGGAGCGGGGTGACTCAGTGACGCCCTAGGCCCCGGGAATAAACCCTTGCCTTCACACGGATTCGAACCCGTGGCCCGTGACCATCGGTACGACAGTACAGTGCGCTGCCACTCGACCACCGCGTATTGGTGACGTTCACAAACTTGCAGTAACGGCTTCTGTGCCGTGAAATACCAAAATAACAGATTCTACCGTCAGTCTCCAACCTATTGCACCTTTGTTCATTGAGTCATTCATAAGTACAAGTAGATTTTCAAGGAAAAAATTCATAAATATTTTAAATCTCCCAGAAATTTGTGGAAATTCCATTCGGGTTTTGTGTGTGTGGGGTTGATGGTTCTAAAATGATCATTATTTTTAGTTTAAAAATTAGAAATATTTTGTTTGTCTATTAACAAATGATAGTTTTATCTTTTAAAAAGTTAAATAAGAAGTGGCGACTTTTTTTCTTTGTTGTTTCATGTGACCGGCTGTGACACCCATCACAGCTTGCAAATACACACATGCCTTAACAACGAGATACATAAATGTGCAAATATTCCAATAGATGAAGGATATGGACTATTTATTAGTCGAAAGGGACATGTGATATAATAACCACAAAATCAAAGTTATATTTAACTATCTTAAAGATTTATTTTAGAAATACCGTAATAATTAGTTAATTATCTTTTGTAACATTTACAGAATCACTTGACCTGGTCAACAATAATCAATATTTAAAGTAGCAATTAATAATACATACACCCACTACAACTGCAATAATTATCTTGTTACTTTTTTATCTTAAAATTTATTCATTCGCATATTATTTTATAAGAATAATCTGTTAATTTTCCTCATGAATCTTGCAACCTAAATAAAAATTATTATTTACCGGCAACAAAGCCTGTCCAAGGACGTTCCGGGGACCGTTTTGTGGCATGTTGTAACTCCCCTCCAACAGCCGTCTCGACCGGCATTACATGTGCATCGCGTCAAAAAAAACTATTCATTATAGTTAAAATAAATAACTCGTAAAAGCAGAGCTTTTTGCTATAAATCCCAACGCGCATAATTCAAAATAAAGTCTTGGAAGAAATACTGCACCAAAAAAAACCCCAAAAAACCTCGTTTTGAACGTCAGCGTAAATGGCGTAAACGTGTTCAATATGATTGGCTGTAGGAGTCATATGTGTTTGAGGGACCAATCGCTATAGATGACGGGACAGAAAGGACAGAAAGGACAGAAAAGATAGAAAACTTGCCTTTTATTATATAGGATGTATAACATTTAAATTTAGAGGTCAATAAAAAAAATTCAAATTATATTAACTACCTTTTTAACAAAATGGGATTGAAATCATAATAGATTTAGGTAGCAGACTTAAACCTACTATTTCATAAATTGATATCGAATGTTGCTTTGGATTCCGGAGTGAACTATAAGACAACGTCTTCATTTATGGTCTTTGACACAAAAACATCATTTCACAGTGACGTAGACAGGGATGTGGGTGTAAGCAGTGGTCGACTTCCGTATGCAATTTAGCTCATACGGTAAGATGGCCAATTTGAGATTTTAATCTAGAGTTGCAGGAAGGTCCCCGACCCAGCCCGGGGGTCAATAAACATTGCTACGTCCTTGCCAATTCAGAAACGGCTATCATTTATAACAGCTTGAAGACTTTTCGGACTACATGTGCAATTCATAAATATTTATAATTGGTTGATTTGTGAAGACATGCCAAATATGGTCTTAAAGGATAGGTCTGTTGACCTCATGGGGGGCGCCACAGGGTGGGCCAGGTGGGCCATGGCCCACCCAATTTTTAGAGCTAATGGGCCACAATGTATTTGGCCCACCCAAAAAATCAACTGAAACCAACCATAGGGCAACTGTTTAATGTACAAATCTTCTTTTTTATAAGTTTGTTAATATTTTTTAGTACTAAATAACATTGCGATTTTGAAAAAAATCAGTTTTGCTTAAAATAATGTCATTATGTTGCCATGTCCGCCACAGAAACCGGGCACTACCCCCGTCTCCATCGCCCTCTCCACACACCACCTCCCCTCCATTCTCTCAGACCATATCGCATCAGTCCTTCGCCCGGCCGAGTGGAGGGTTGACCATTGGAATGCAGCGATCGCTGGTCACGTTAGCGCGGAACAAAAGCTCAAGTTTAAGTACCAACAATTGCGGTCAGGGTCGGAGACGTCGTGGGGCAGTGGTCAATGAGTGACATTTTAAGTGCGTCCAGACGGGACAAGGGAACAGGGGAATGCCAACAGTATTTTATAGTGGCCAGGGAAAAACATGAATGGAACGAGTTTTTACGACTTGAGCCATAGGATGATCTCCAATGTCACCCACATTCCTCTGACTGCCAATATAAGGGGAGGTCTGTGGGAGACAAGGGAGAGAGAGTCACACAGCGCCCGGAGAGCGAGTGATCCAGTGCCTGATGAGGTGTACCGAACTTAGTGGTAGAGTAGGGCATAGCTTAGGGACTGTTTTAAAATTGTATACTGTGCTTCCTGATTTAGTTATTTACTTTAGTGCTTTAACTGTGTCAGCCTTATGATAGAAATTACTATAATAAACACTATTCACAACTATAGTCCGCACTATAGTGCTGCAATATAGCAAGATATAATCAACCATAACATTCCAACTATAGCCACCACTCGGCTACAACTAAAAACTAATAATTAAAAAAACAAATAAAAAGGAAACTGTGCATGATGTAATTATGTAAATAAAAACACATGTACATGAACATATGTTATACTATATGCACATGTTACATGTCACATATGTAAAATAAATACCTTCTGGTTCCTTGCCGCAATATCTGGAGTCGGTTTACGCAGTGGCAATAGGAAAAAAATACGGATTACGCGCATCTACTGTCTTAAAGAATGGGTTGCGGTACAGCGATCAAAGTCGGGTGGCACTTGTTTCATTTATCTGTACGGGGAAATGTAGCCTTTCTGGGCAACAACGGAAGGAGGGGGGTGAGAGAGAGGGGGGATCGGGGGGGAAAATAATGTCACCACCCCTGGTGGAATTTAACCCCCTAAGCTAACCCACTGGATGCATCGTTAAAAGCATCGCCACCAGACAGACATCGATAATCACAAACCACCGTAGCAGCACGGCATACAATCACACCCAGGCTGACATGTCAGCAGTGGGACTGAACGGTGGGACGCCTATCGACTCTATGAATGGCACACCGCTGATCATTACGGTGACGTTGTCTGATCATTACGGTGACGTTGTCTGATCATTGCAGTGGCGTTGTCTGATCATTACGGAGACGTTGTCTGATCATTACGGTGACGTTGTCTGATCATTACGGTGACGTTGTCTGATCATTGTGGTGACGTTGTCTGATCATTACGGTGACGTTGTCTGATCATTACGGTGCCGATGTCTGATCGTTACGGAGACGTTGTCTGATCGTTACGGAGACGTTGTCTGATCATTACGGAGACGTTGTCTACGTTGTCTGATCATTACGGTGACGTTGTCTGATCGTTACGGAGACGTTGTCTGATCATTACGGAGACGTTGTCAGATCATTACGGTGACGTTGTCTGATCGTTACGGATGACGTTGTCTGATCGTTACGGAGACGTTGTCTGATCGTTACGGAGACGTTGTCTGATCATTACGGAGTGACGTTGTCTGATCATTACGGAGACGTTGTCTGATCATTACGGTGACGTTGTCTGATCATTACGGAGACGTTGTCTGATCATTACGGTGACGTTGTCTGATCGTTACGGTGACGTTGTCTGATCGTTACGGAGACGTTGTCTGATCGTTACGGAGACGTTGTCTGATCATTGCAGTGACGTTGTCTGATCATTATGGAGACGTTGTCTGATCATTACGGTGACGTTGACTGATCATTACGGTGACGTTGTCTGATCATTACGGTGACGTTGACTGATCATTACGGTGACGTTGACTGATCATTACGGTGACGTTGTCTGATCATTACGGTGACGTTGTCTGATCATTGCGGTGACGTTGTCTGATCATTGCAGTGACGTTGTCTGATCATTACGGTGACGTTGACTGATCATTACGGTGACGTTGTCTGATCATTACGGGGACGTTGTCTGATCATTACGGTGACGTTGTCTGATCATTACGGTGACGTTGTCTGATCATTGCAGTGACGTTGTCTGATCATTACGGTGCCGATGTCTTAGAACATGAATCACAAATACTTTGATCAAGTCTGACATGACGGCGAACTCAAATAATTGGTGGATTACTCTAATATTAAAATTACTATTTGTGTGTAGTAGTTTGAGTGCTTTGTGACTCATGTAGACGTATCGTCTTTTATTCTAGTTTTTAAAAAAATGGATCTTTACCGTAAACAATCCGGAAAAAAAGGGAAAGACAACGATTTGTTATTAAAAACCTACACATATAATAGACATGCCGAATGGATTCTCTTCCCTTGCTTGCTTTTTCCCTACCTTGGAACTACGGGAAGGAATTATTTTGCCCCTCGCGAAAACAGACTTCAATAAAGCAGATATTTACCCACGGAAGCAACAAGGTGAGTAACTCTTGTGTGCTCAAGCAGGGGAGATAATATTTGGCATCTTTTTTTCTTTTCAAGACGTCTCGAAGGGTAATTACTCTTTTTCGTCGCCGCGGGTTTTCGGGCTTTTTCAGAGTTGCTTTTACTCACCAAGTTTTGAATTAAGTTTTACTGCAGCGTTTCTAAGAGTATTATATATAAAATGGTGATGTAAATCCTTACTGAATTGTAATACAGGTGTAAATGTGCTGACTGAGACAACCATCATTTTCAACATCAGTCTCATCCCCGTCCGACACCAATACCTTGCGCCATACACGTCATTAACATACACTTGTCAATCGATCACCTACCTTTCATATATCTGTCAATAATACATCTCCCACTTTTACACTTGTCATTCGTTCGCATTCTTTTTCATAAACCTTTCAATATTACACTTCCAACTCGTACACCTGTTGATACTACACCTACTAATACATATGTCAGTACTGGACCTCCAACTCACACACTTGTCAATACTATACACCTACTAATACACCTGTCAGTACTGCACCTCCAACTCACACACCTGTCAATACTATACACCTACTAATACACCTGTAAGTACTGCACCTCCAACTCACACACCTGTCAATACTATACACCTACTAATACACCTGTCAGTACTGGACCTCCAACTCACACACCTGTCAATACGATACACCTACTAATACACCTGTAAGTACTGGACCTCCAACTCACACACCTGTCAATACCATACACCTACTAATACACCTGTAAGTACTGGACCTCCAACTCACACACCTGTCAATACGATACACCTACTAATACACTGGTAAGTACTGGACCTCCAACTCACACACCTGTCAATACTATACACCTACTAATACACTGGTAAGTACTGGACCTCCAACTCACACACCTGTCAATACTATACACCTACTAATACACCTGTAAGTACTGCACCTCCAACTCACACACCTGTCAATATTTCATCTCCAACTCATACACCTGTCGACACTACTAACTACACCTCTCAATTCCTTTATATATCAGATCCCCCACTCTTATATCAAATTACTCTCGCAATTTCATATCAAATGACCCCTTTCAGTGTGCATGAAATTGCTCCCCTACTGTGAATATTAATTCGCAATTGACATCACTTCACCCCAGTGTACATCGCACGTCCTATGTTTCCCCTCACACCCCACGTACAGAAGTCTGGGTAGTCTGATCGTGCAGATCTTTTCAACTGATCGCCACAAGTCATTTCACACCTGGCCTATACCCTGATGGGTTTCAACACTCGCTTCGGAATTTAACTTTTTTTTCTTTCCTTTTCTCAAAGCAGCGGTTCTAAATATTAGTATATAAACCTTGACACTAGATAAAGCTTCATTTGTAAGATTTCCAAAAATTCTGCACTTGAGTCTTTGTATTTAAAATGTAAAGCTGAACAAACCCCACAATTGTGATAGGCCAACCTTATTACAAATTCATGTTACCTGTCTTACTTAGTTTAGGAACCCTTCATTTGAACTTTAAAATGTAAAAACAGACCTCCGTGTTCTTTCAATTATTCTTTTTCCTTTCAATCTCATGGCGGTGGGACCGGGGGGGGGGTCTTTTTTCCCCTTTCTTTTTTTTTGTTCAATCTCAATTTCTTTCATTTCCTCTCTGTTTGAATCCCATCCCCCCCCCCTCTTTTCCCCAGGTTTCTTCCATGAATGATATCTGCACGTTTCTTTATTAGCTTAACTCCCAAAAATGTGCGAGTTTATCAAAGTTAATGAATTTGACATTTCAAAGTGCGGCTATTAAAATGTGATAGCGTCGCGCCCGCCATGTTTTCTTAAGCCTGCCACGCGCGCACGTAACCTGTCCGGGGGTGAGCTCCCCTAGCTTGTGTAAACTCGGTGCCAGGTCTGGCTACACTCGTTCTGTCACTGAACTTCGCGAGACGTGATCGAGTTTACAAATAGGACTTCTTGTTTCTTCTTTTCTTCTCCTTTAACAATTGCTTTAGAATATAAATATTTTTTTTAGAAAAAGCAATCTGCATTACAAAAGATTAGCTGATGTATAAGAATATTTATGTTGAATTAAAAAAGGAAATCATAATACAAAGTAAAAGAATTTGTTTTTACACATATTTGGAAATGATATAAGCGTGTTATTAATACTTAAATTATGACAATAATTTATTCGATAACTTGTCTCTGTATCATTATTGTCATCCATACATCGTGTCTCTTTACTGGATCGATAGTGGGCTTGTCTCTGTTCATTCCCATTATTAATGGTCCATTTTAGGGCTGTGGAAATTAACGATTAATTAATCGATTAATCGTTAAAAATTAATCGATTAATATTCGATTAACATTTAAGAAAATATTTCTAATAGTTTTCCCCAATTTTTTAATAATTTGTATTTTTTGTTACTTACATTACTATTATTTATTTAGACTGCATATGTGAACAAGAAAGGTTTTCTTCCTTATTTCTGGCATAGCAGAACGAATTTGCTGTGTTACGTCACAAAATGTTGGATCAATGGAAATACCGCGACTTAACCGATTTCGCGAAATAATGAATCGTAACATAACGGGAACTACATGTGTCATAAAAATATAATTAATTGAAATTAATCGATTAATCGATTATTTCCCCCCGATTAATCAAACAAAAATTGTTTAATCAGTACCAGCCCTAGTCCGCTTATAACTGCCATTGGTTCCTCTCTTGACAATGCCACCATTTTATCTCTAACATTTTGCTTATATTGAGTGTAGGAAATAGTTCTTTTTTTCTTTTCTGATGAATGTTATGCATCGGGAGTTAAATGACCAATGAAAAAAAAACAGAGCATTAACGAAATGTCTACCACCACCTTGCGACAAATCCCAACTTCTGTCCGGGGGATTTCTTGAGGCGACCTTAACTTTTTAGAAATAGATTGAAAATGAAAAGATTTTAATCAAATAAATTCTAAATCACGTGTTTAAATTCTTTAAATGTTTATATGAAAAGGATGACGGGTAAGGTCGTGAAAGACGCAGTCTGTGACCCAGTGTATTTATTAACCCATGTCATTTTCTGGTTGTGTTTTGAACTCTTGTGTCTAGTATTTTTAAATCCTTTATATTAACTCGTGGTGTCTGCACCCTTGATTGCTTGAATGCTTGATTGCTTGATTGCTTGTCGCCAAAACTTTTGATCGATTTTTAACCCACTTCCTCGTAAGCTAGCGAGATGAAATTTTGCAGGCAGTTTCGTACCAATAATAAAACAATCTATCAAAATTTCAGATCGATCGCATGTACCGTAATTAAATTATTGATTTTTTAGATTATTTTATTTATTCCTTTGTATCATGCTATTTTTTTAGATAGAGCGTTGCGGTGCGTATTATATTGAACAACCTTTTTGTCGCGCAATAAGGTGCGTATTTTATTGACAACTCTTTTTATAAACATATTCCTGATCGGTGCGCATTATATTAAACATGTTTTACGACACAACTGCAATTTTGTATTTCTGGATGGTCTGGCGCTGCGTATTATAATGAACATTCCTTTAGTTACATCTCGTACATAAAGGATTTATAGTGAAAAACTTGGTTTTTTAAGGTTTAAACTCCTTTTGCACGCTAGTTGGGATTTAATGGTAAAGAAATTGACGTGATCAAAGAGCATGTACACAAATGACCTTTCCACATTACAAGGTGAGCGGCAGTGACTATAAAAACTGTGAACATTGTACTACTCCAAGGTAACCCTCTTACGAAACGCCCCTGCGTGTCTGTATCCATCAATCTGTCCAATCGTGTAAATAACAAATAGGTGTCTTAATTTTCGGTCTTCATGATATGGAATACTTGTTTAAAATTTCCAATATTGATTTTTCCAACTGTTATATTTATTTTCTCCCTAAGGTTAAAAACGTTGAGACAGGTATAAATATAAACTTAAAACAATGCCGCTTGATGAGAGAGAAATCCAAAACCTTGGAAACGATCTTCTTCTTCTTCTTTCTTTTTTTTTCAATTCAAAACCTCCCAGGTGATTTGTGAAACACAATTTTTAATACCGAGCTCATGGCTCGCGAATATTGTAGAGCAGACGTGAAACTTTTATACATTGGATGAGTTATGTCCCGAGTGGTTCTCAAATTCTTAAAACGCCAATCCGATCACTACACCGGATATGAAATTGAGACAAAACTTTTAAATAATTTTGAGAGAAAAAATATATATTTCTTCTTAATGTTTAATTACTACTCTAGACCTGAGATATCAATGTTCATTAAAAAGTTCATTAATTCCCGCCAGCGGAATTCACGGGACCATCAACATGAAACGGTTTTAAAAAGCGATTGAGAACTATCGCTATCAGGTTTCCGAGAATTGCCTGGCCTTAACAGTTCGACGTATTCGGTTTCCTTTTGATAAGGAAGACTTTTTTGTAATACGCATATAATATAATATTTTGTTTTGTTTCTTTTTTTATTTTATGTTTTTAAAAAGTTTTTTATTTCACTCTTTGTGGCACTAACCCAGGCTACGTCTATGCGCCTCAAATAAAATTACCCAATTGCTGACACTTAAATTTTATGCCATCTCCTTCGAACCGTTGCTGGGAGAAAGGGGGCGGGGGGAGGGCATCTATTAACACCCTTTTAAGACCGACCCACTGAATAAATTTCCTGCAATTGTGCCACATCATTGTCTACCAATACAAATCATTCTGTTTTGCTTTTTATAATACACTCCAATTTTTAATACACTCTCTTCCACCAAAGCCCGAAGGTCTCGGATAAAGTTGCGTTCATTAGCCATGTTCCACCAATGTTTCGAATGTCTTTGTTGTGTATAAATTTCCAAAGCTCGGAATGAGAATGTATCTGTTACTGCTATTGTTCCAAAGCTCTCAATGTATCTGTTACTGCTATTGTTCCAAAGCTCTCAATGTATCTGTTACTGCTATTGTTCCAAAGCTCTGAATGTATATTATTTATGTTACTGCTACCTATTGTTCAAAAGCACTGCATGTATCTGTTACTGCTACAAAGCTCCAAATGTATCTGTTGCTGCTATTTTTCCAAAGCTCTGAATGCATCGTTTGTGTATAATGTTCCGAAGCTGTGAATGTATCTGTTGTGTATAAATAGTATACTGTTCCGAAGCTGTGAATGTATCTGTTACTGCTATTGTTCCAAAGCTCTGAATGCATCGTTTGTGTATAATGTTCCGAAGCTGTGAATGTATCTGTTGTGTATAAATAGTATACTGTTCCGAAGCTGTGAATGTATCTGTTACTGCTATTGTTCCAAAGCTGTGAATGCATCTGTTACTCATATTATGCCAAAGCTGTGAATGTATCTGTTACTCATATTATGCCAAAGCTGTGAATGTATCTGTTACTGCTATTGTTCCAAAGCTGTGAATGTATCTGTTGCTGCTATTGTTCCAAAACTCTGAATGCATCTGTTGTGTATAATGTTACGAAGCTGTGAATGTATCTGTTGTGTATAATGTTACGTAGCTGTGAATGTATCTGTTGTGTATAATGTTCCGAATGTGAATATGTGAATGTATCTGTTGTGTATAAAGTTACGAAGCTGTGAATGTATCTGTTGTGTATAATGTTACGTAGCTGTGAATGTATCTCTTGTGTATAATGTTACGTAGCTGTGAATGTATCTGTTGTGTATAATGTTACTTAGCTGTGAATGTATATGTTGTGTATAATGTTACGTAGCTGTGAATGTATCTGTTGTGTATAATGTTACGAAGCTGTGAATGTATATGTTGTGTATAATGTTACGTAGCTGTGAATGTATATGTTGTGTATAATGTTACGTAGCTGTGAATGTATCTGTTGTGTATAATGTTACGTAGATGTGAATGTATCTGTTGTGTATAATGTTACGTAGCTGTGCATGTATCTGTTATGTATAATGTTACGAAGCTGTGAATGTATCTGTTGTGTATAATGTTACGTAGCTGTGAAAGTATCTGTTGTGTATAATGTTACGTATCTGTGAATGTATCTGTTGTGTATAATGTTACATAGCTGTGAATGTATCTGTTGTGTATAATGTTACGTAGCTGTGAATGTATCTGTTGTGTATAATGTTACGAAGTTGTGAATGTATCTGTTGTGTATAATGTTACGTAGCTGTGCATGTATATGTTATGTATAATGTTACGAAGCTGTGAATGTATCTGTTGTGTATAATGTTACGTAGCTGTGAAAGTATCTGTTGTGTATAATGTTACGTATCTGTGAATGTATCTGTTGTGTATAATGTTACATAGCTGTGAATGTATCTGTTGTGTATAATGTTACATAGCTGTGAATGTATCTGTTGCTGCTATTGTTGCTCAATCCGCTTGCCCAACCTCCGCTACATAAGCTGAACATAAACAACGGAATCTGTTTTCGCGCCGTCAAAATGACACGCTAAACTAACAGACTGACACGGCAAACACGGTCTGACGTGAACAACCCGTCGAGTGGAAATATTTAGATTTTCATCTCAATCCGCTGGAGATATTTAGATTTAAAACTCAATCCATTCAGCATGGATCCCATGTGGGTGATAGTTCAAACAAACATTGGGATGCGAGAATCCGATCAGTGGAGGATTTCAGGGTAAACATTTGAATAAGCGCCCTGTTTACGGGAGAAGGAAAACCTAATGGGGTTAATTATTGAAAGTTATTATACACGCCACCTCCCACCCACACAAATTCCCACCCCTTCCATACTCGCAAAATGCTCCGTGGTGATAACACGTCGGTGATCACTGGTACATTGAAAAATGAATGAGAAATGTATCTGAAATATTTTGTTTGAAATAGTTTGTTTGTTTGTTTGTTTGTTTGTTTGTTTGTTTGTTTGTTTGTTTGTTTTTTTGTTTGTTTGTTTGTTTGTTTGTTTGTTTGTTGCTTTTTTTAAAAAAAGAGGTTATTTCAAATCTCTCGCTTTAAAAAATAATAATTGTGAAGTTGATTGTTCTTAAACCCAAGGGGGTAGGGGGTTCGATTTATCTTCCATTCTCTCTCAAAACACAGGATGAGTGACGCCAGGGCTAACGTGCAGTAATGTTTGTGCCAACACAACTATGACGTCGTTGCGAGGCGTCGGATTCTATTACCAACACCACGCTCCGACTTAACAACCATCGAGTCATCGGATTCGGGGCACTCATCGGCGTAAAGAAGAACAACACGTATCAGAGACGGATTCTCATTTCATAACCAGACCTTAGAAACATTTACAAGAGACAGTCTAATTAGTGGTGCAGTATTTAATGTGGCGGGTAGCCTTGGATTAACCCCCGTGTGGGTTGAGCGTCCCGTCGTTGTGGGAGGGGGGACATAGTAGGTTGCCAATGGACACTTCATGTCTGAGATACAGAGAGGGGCAGAGGAGTGCTAGCTATAGAACATTTTTTATTCAAGTTAAACAGCTGACATTGTTTTGCTATTTAGTTTTATCATTCAATGTAAAATTCTAAAAACATAATTTATATTCCATACGTGTGCACACGGGGTTTTTTTCGGGAAGTAAAGTGGAGCTTGGGCCAAAACGAATTTAACCACATAAATCTATAGAAAAAAAAAGTTAAATCTAAATATTATCAGATGTATTTAACATTCCATTTCAATTTTGTTTAAAAGAAAATTTGTAAATCTATTTAAGTTATTAAGTGTCTTCGCATTCTGGCGATTCTTTTAAATTAAATTACGTCATCTAAACCTAAACGTTAGCTTTCTCACCGCGCTGGATAATTATTTCATGGCAGTGGTTCTCACGCTGGTACAGTTCAGTGGGCTAGTGTAAAGAAGAGAGTATGAATATCGATGACATTTCTATTTGTATTTATTGTATTTATTGATATATTTTAGCGGCAGTGGTTCTGACGCTGGTTCAGTTCAGTAGGATAGTGTACAGAAGAGGGTATGAATATCGATGACATTTCTATTTGTATCTATTGATATATTTTAGTGCTCTCGACTCAGTAATAATGTGTTTGTGGGGGACGGTGGGGTGGTTAATATAGCTGATATTATAAACTAGGAAACATGAAGAATGAGAACCGTTGTTCAAATAAATAAGTAACCACTTCAAAAGCCTGGAGAAAATAATGAACAAGAAGGATTATTAGCTGCCATAAACAATTTTAAAACTTTTGAATTTAGTTATGAAAAAAGGCGATTTGATTCGAATACCTTTATACATATTTGCATTTTAGGGTACCTTCCACTTCAATACATTGAGGACTGTTTTATGATTGGATTAGGGCTTCGCTATGGCGAAAAAATGTCACTGACAAATTGAATTGAAGCAAATGGCTCTTAAAAGCAATGCCACGCCCATTCCTTCCGTATGCCAGGTCGCAATTCTTCCCCCACCCCACCCCCGTTGGCTACAAACACACACACACACACACACACACACACACGCACGCACGCACGCACGCACACACACACACACACACACACACACACACACAGTAGCGCACGTCCACGAGTCAGCACGAATTAGGCAAAAATTCAACCTCAATTCTTCGATATGCTATTGGTGACGTCACTGCCTGGCATTACAGGAAGCCCGTGTCTTTTATTAATTTTTTTATTTTTTGGTCAGAATCCAAAGCGAGGCTGGTAAGGCCTCACTAATTACCACCGGGATTAGTTGCGCGTGGCCTGCACGCGCGAGGCGTGATGTCATGATTCGTGAGGGAATCAGGAATATAAATACTCATTGGTGATAACAATAATTAAAGATGAGAGAATGAAGTGGTCGTGATCAAATGAGAGGCAGAAGATCAAATCTCCAACCCATGAACCTTTCTTCACCCCCCCCCCTTCCGCATCTGTCAATGGAATGATCCTAACAGAGTTGACCAGAAGTAGAACATCACGATTGTCGTCTGTTCGATCATTGAATTATCGTCGCCATATTTGTATTGTCATGTGACCTAACCTTTAACTTAAGCGTTTCCGTTATTTACAGCAAGTCAAAAGGGTAGCTCTGACCTTTGTTCAAGAAGTATGGACAATTTTAGCGTCTTTAAAGGCTGTCCTCAACATTGAGTTTCTGCTCGTGATTCTTTGATATTCCAAAACTCCATATGTGGTCATTGAAATAAGTTGAGTCATGACTACTTAAAAGGAACTCAGTTGTTTTTTTTTGTGTTTGTCTTTTGCAACAATAATTACCTGTAGTGTAAACATGGCATAGACACTGTTTTATTCTGGCACTTAAAAAGCTAAATTAAAAATATGAAAGGAAAAAAAATCAACATCATCGCCGAATGTCAAACCATACAACCAGTGAACCAAACAGTGGCGACCTCTGGCTAGTTTCATAGTTTCGAAGCTGACGGCACACAACGTTTAATCGAGGAAATTATAATTACTAAATCTTTCACGGGATCATGTCAAACAAACCCCACCCCTTATGCCCCCACAATTTCAAACAAACCCCACCCCTTATGCCTAGGGTTGCCAGATGTCTGTCTCAAAAATACCGGACGCTAGTGCCAAAATTTGTCGATGGCACAAAAAGCCTTATTTAAATACATAAAATGGTATTGTTTCAAATTTTTCACTGGACAAATAACGATAATACCGGACAGTCCGGTATAAAACCGGACATCTGGCAACCCTACGTATGCCCCCACACAGACAACCCTGGCAGACTAGACTGCTTTTAATCATGCATTACTCAAGCACTAGTCCAATTTCTCACACTAACGTATACATTTTATTTTGAATGGAAGAGCTCACTATGTTAATGTCTGAGATGAAACGGTATACACTATGAAGTATCGTATGTATACGGTACTGTTTGGTTCAACTTTAAATTTTAGAAAATCACTTTAATTCGGGGAAATAAAATTTTGATCACTTGTCGCAGGTCCAAAAATATCAATGGGTACCGGCCGGATTTTAAAAAATATATATGTTTTGACACGTTTTCTTTACTTTTACCTGATTATCGACCGTAATTTGGTACGGAATTGTGTCTTATTTATTCAAAAGGCGTGCCTTCTTATATCTTCACTGGCCAGACGAAGATCATCAGTTTAGCCAGTGTAAAGACAACAGGTTAACCATGCAAGACTGATGGGTTGGGCCAGGGGGGTAAGGAAACTTTTTTGTCTGAGAGAGTCATAAACACCATATATTTTGAAAAGTAATTCTGTGAGAGCCATACATTATGTTTATAACTAAAAATTCAAGTAAATCTGTGCATTTTGTGTAATTTCAACACTAAAAGTATATATACCATAATTATGTCTCTGAATTCTTTATAATATCATTGTTATGCTGTTTATTTTATAAGCAATTAATATGTAGATAAGAGGAATCTGAATAAACGTTGTTGTTGTTTTTTTAATTAATCGAACATTTATCTGAGAGCCAGATGCAGCCGTCAATAGAGCCACATCTGGCTCGCGAGCCATGTTTTCCCGACCTCTGGGTTAGGCAATCTAAGTACAACGGGTGTTCGCCGATCTAACGCAGCATCAGGTTCGCCAGTCTGAGACACCATCAGCTTAGCCAGTGTAAGGCCAAAAGTTTAACCAAAAAGGTTACTGATAAATCAACAGTTCAGAGAACTAAGGATCATTAATGCATCTCGTTCGTACACCAAGAAAGAAAATCTTATGGGGGAAAAAATCAATTCTCTCGTCAGCTGTTGAGGTCAAAAGTCAAGTTAATGAATTCAGTGAGATGTGCTGCCAGTCTCACGACATTTACAGATTTCATCAACATAATAGCATAAGAAATCGACCTTAGGAAGCTGACGTGGCACTCACGCGCTTGCACGTGAGGTGAAGGTCATTGGGGAATCCACTTCTGCTATAATGTGACCATGTGACACGTCTATAAAAAAAATTCCACGACATTTTAAAAATATATATATATACGTAAACCACAACCATGGACAACCCACACTGTTACTGTTATGGTAAAAATCGTAAATATGTTCAGTTTCCTGCGCAGTCTCTCTATTGCGCATCTCCAACAAAGTTATGAAGCGTTACGTAGGATCATTTTCACAGCAAGCGAATGTCTTTAAGTCTCACTGCCTATGCGATGAGTAGCTACTGAGTCGCGTTCCCCTTTGTCTTTTTGATAAAACACAATTGATGGAAAATTTGACAAGAAGTTATTTTTATCAACGCACTCTTGGAATATAAATTAAATTGTCAAAGTAAAACAATGTGTTTCGTGGAAGAAAAAGACAACATTATTTGCATAATTTAAAGATCCAAGATTTTGGCTTATACAAAAAAAATTACAAAATATGAGTTTGGAAAATGAAAGCCAAAGATTTTCTGCGATAAAAAAAAAGTTCAACATCAGCAAAGGGGACGAAAAGTCGCTATTATTTTTTTGAATTCGATGATAAAAGAAAATAATGACATCTTTTAGACGTAGTCTTTTTTTTTAAATTAAATTTTTTATTAGATTCAGAAAAAAAACACATCTCTTCTTCTTTTACATTTATTTAAAATAGTTGACTTAAACAAGCTTGAGGATTATTATATGATTATTTATATACAGTTAATCTTAATGCTATTATTTTCTTACAATCAATTTTCATCAATGACAAATTTGAAAAATTAAAAATTATAAGACATACATAGGACATTTCAATGCAACGATTTAAATAATTCTTTAAAATGAAACTAATTACTTTCATTTAAATTGAATGATTTCATTAATCTCAACAGATTTGAGGTATTAAAATATTGATTATAATAATTATTTTCAACTTTTTAATGCACGCTTCAAAGAATAGTAATGATTTTAATTTAATTTTTTTGTTTTTTCATTTTATTAAAAAATTTTAGTAGAACTAATTGGTTACAAAATTGGAGATAATTTGCACATTTCTCGCATACATTTCTTTTTTTTTGTTGTGGAGGGTGGCCCCGGGGGGGGGGTGTGGTGTTCTTTCTGACAATTATGAGAAATATTTTACATTTGTATAAAAATTAAAAATCAGTAAGGTGCTAATATAACTCTTCAACGTTATTGGTTTTATTAAAATCACAAATTTATTATTAAAAAAATATTTATCTCAATAGTTTTAAAACAGATTTAAAAATTTATTAAAATGAGAAATATATTTTTAATTTCAATTAAATTTCACTCCAAAACATTTCTGCATCATTTCATAATTTACATTTCAGTTTTTCGCCGTATTAATATTTTAAAATTTACAACCTGTAGGAAATTGAAATACTATTATTATTTTGAATGACCCTGGATAATTATAAATAGGCCTACCATCAAAACCATAGTCATCATGATTTTTTTTTCTGTTGCATTTGATCCGTCTATTTTCAAATCGAAAATTCACTAAACAACAGCGTAACAATTTTATTTATTTAGATCAAAATATTCATAGTGGAGAACTAGCGCTAAAAATATAGTGACTAACAAGAATGAAGTGGCTACAGAGAAGACTTAGTTCTTGTTATTGTTTATCCAGAGTGGTAGGCACCGATTATGGATCCAATCTAACGATAAGCGGTTTAAATCCAGTCGAGATCATTTTTTCTTCTTTTTATGTAATATATACGTAAGCAAATAAAGATTGTTTGGGACTTACAGTGATTGAATTTTGTAAAGAGAGCTCAGGTAAAACTGCAATGCGGTATTGGCTGAACTAGCTGCGCAGTACTCGTCAATTTTGTTTAATGATAAAGTAGTGGATAAAGTAGGTTTTTATTTTAAAAAAACGAATTTGTTATGATAAACCTCCAAAATTCCTCAATTTTTTTACATAATCTATCCCGTCTTTTTTTTCTTCAGTTCCACAGATTGGTTAGAAAATCACCATTCCTAATAAACTGTTAAATTAATCGTTTTTACTTATTTGGTAGCTATCTACTTTTTACGCTCAAATTTTATCCGAATCGTGTATGAACAAACATAAATACGCCCTACTTTAAATGAGTTGCCTGTACACAAATGGGAAACGAGAAACCAAACCTTTTACCTGTAACGATTTAAAAAAGTTTCCTCGTGTTTTTTTAAGTCATGTCACTTTCGCCACTCTTTTGTCCCCTTGGCTGCACACGCGTTCAGCAGAATGTGCCAAGCGGTGCAAAGCATTGTTTGACACAGAAGAAGAAAAAAAAAGCAACGAAAATGAAGAAAGCATAATGAAGTGGCTGCATGGCGGTAAAAACCGTACTTAACCCTTTCAAAGTAACTAATTGGTTTGCCCAGTTTTATATGGACATCAAAGAGACAGCTCCCCATTGTTTATTAATCTTCATTATATTTTCACACTCGTTCTTTATTACACCCCACTCTCGGGGAAAGGCTGCAGAACTGGTGGGTGGGATACATGGATATCGATGATATTGACTTGTCCCCCCTACCCAAGCCTTTTAGCATCGATCTGATTGAAGGCTCCTCAACCTTTCATTATAGTCTTCTACGGAAGCCTCCGGAACATTGTGTAGCTGGTGCCGTCGAAGTGACAATCTCTGCACTTACGGTGATGTTTGTTGTCGATGGAAGTACGGTAACCCGAATGGGTCAGTGTTAAGAGGACCGACAAGTGCACAGGACAGAATCTTGTCCAATGACTTGGCGGTTCTTTTCTCCTCGCCTCCGAGATAGTTAAAAGTTTTAGACACATCATTCTGATACATCAGTTTGTACTGTATCAGCTGCTGGTCAGTTAGTGCTAGAGGCTAAATGTTTTGACCATTACGAAAGTAGCTAAATCCTTTGTGTTCTTGTGTGCGTAACCAGGGACGCTAAATTTTGATTAAAAGCCGAACTGACTAAAGACATTTTCCAGAGAAAAAGTAGAGGGGGCGGATGGGCCTTGTATGACAAACTTACAAATATAAGATTCTTATAATACTTACGATATTATCGACAGTTCCTGTGTACTGCAATGTTAGTTACTAGAAATACCCCCCTCTCTCCCCCCCAAAAAAAATTAAATTAAAAAAATTTAAAAAATTTAAAAATAATTAAATAAAATGGTGACTGGAAATATCTCACCTAATAACAGCGGCGGCTATATGTAAACTTGCCATCAACTAAAGTTACTAAACAAAATACGCACTCAATAAATTTTATAAGAACCCCCAACAGTTATATTCATCACTCAGAGAATTCTTCGCATCCTTAAATATTGTATTCATACTTTGACCCTTTTTTACATCGCAAATATTTTAGTGTAATATATAAATTTATGGTTAGAAAAATAAAATATCACTATGATTTTTAAAAAATACTTCTATGTATAATATCAGCCTTTTTTGGGGTCGACTGATATAGTGCAAATATCGGATATTTTCTCTTGGTGTTTAAAAAAAAATATTTTTTTTTAGGAGCTAGGTTTATGGAACTTATTGCCAACAATATTGATCTTTAACTCTAATCATATTTTCATCAAACATAAGATGTTTACCGTCTTTACAACATAACTGTTTCTTACAACATAAAATTTTACATTCGATATTCAGTAAGTTCCTTTCTAGCAACATCTACGACTCCATAAATGATACACTGTACAAAATTAAATTTCTCCAAAACTTGAGTTTCAAACCGGGACAAAAGCTCAAGCGTCCCGGTACACCGGGACAAGGTGATACAACCGGTGTGATCCCGATTAGACCAAAACTGTAGGTCAAAGGTTAATGTTTGTTTTAAACACTATTCCGTAATATTCAAGTGGCATCTAATCACTACTAGTTCAGTCACGATTCTATTGATTTCCGATTCCTATTAAACGATCCCGGATACATTTAGCGGGGAAATGATCACGATCTGGCTATTGAGCTGACCTCATGAACAGTATTGAAATAAATGTCACGGCTACACATCTTCTTCGTGTTCAATGCCCAAGCGCCGGGGAAAGGTTTCCGTCTGACGCTTACAGCCTCCGGTGTGAGACCCGCTGTCACAGATGCTCCGCCCCATGGTTGTTGAGATACCATGAGTTTATTTACACACAGTTCTCGACATAGCACTGATGGAAGCTGAATTAAATAAAGATGGGGGAGATCGATTCGTTTTATTGTTGAGGATTGGGGGGGGGG
The DNA here is from genome assembly GCA_944989445.1 of Ampullaceana balthica. Classification (NCBI taxonomy): domain Eukaryota; kingdom Metazoa; phylum Mollusca; class Gastropoda; family Lymnaeidae; genus Ampullaceana; species Ampullaceana balthica. Next base: position 2,012,125 of record CALYLW010000101.1, read on the forward strand.
TGAGGGCTCTAGACCAGATGTTGCCACTCCAGGACATGTCCGCCAGGTGTGCTTTACAGCAGTATTTCTCAAACTATTTAAAAGTGACCCAGGAACATTGCTGAACATATTTGCATACTTATTTTCATACTCTGGAAGCCTTAAGATCTTAAGATTACTCTCTTATAGTCTTAGATGTTACCTGTGCAACCTGCTACCTCTGCTGAACAACCTGCTGCCTCTACTGTGCAACCTGCTACCTCTGCTGAACAACCTGCTGCCTCTACTGTGCAACCTGCTACCTCTGCTGAACAACCTGCTGCCTCTACTGTGCAACCTGCTACCTCTGCTGAACAACCTGCTGCCTCTACTGTGCAACCTGCTACCTCTGCTGAACAACCTGCTGCCTCTACTGTGCAACCTGCTTCCTCTGCTGGGAAACTACTACCTTTGCTGGGCAGCCTGCTGCATCAGCTATGGTCAAACTTGTCTTGTTCCCGGATATGTCATGCTTGGGCACGAAGACAACACTCAGGGTTTCTGTATCAGAAGATTGGGGTAGGACGCCCAGAAAAGTTTGAGAATGCGCCGGTTTACGACATGAGATACCATATAACTATAAAATTCGCCAACCATAAATGACGCAATGGTTGTATGACACATCCTCGGTGGGAGGAGGCGAAAGAGCTTCTTGTCTCCTATTATGGAATATATTCTTGAATTATGGGACATCTATATTAAATTTTAAATCAGTCTTTAAATATATATATATATGTGAATTATTATTTTTTTTTATTTATGTTTGTTTTTATCTATTTATTTTGTTATAATTTTCTTTTCTTTTTTTAGCCCCGGGGGGGGGCGTTAAAGGCTAACGCTTTTCATTTGTTTGGAATGATTATGCAATTGTTAATTTTATTGAAGGCGTTCTATGAACTGAAGTTGTCGAATTTAGAAGAACGGTTCACATAATGAGCGAATAGCGAAAGAAAGACGTTAAGAGAGGGGTACGGAGGTGTGGGTACTGTATCCCGTTTGACCGAAGCTGGAAAAGAAATAATCTCAAAGACAAAATAAACAAATTCATTAAAAACTGTTTAAATGTGCTTATCTTATTTATTATATTTATTTCAAAATATTTTACATTATTGTTTTAACCTTTGAAATAAATTATATTCCCAATAAGATCAATACAATTTGAAGAAGTTTGTTGGATCTCTTTCTCTCTGATATCAATGAGACTATATTTACAATAGCAGAAAAATTATCATGAACGTTTATGGGTGGGGGGAGGTAGCATTTAAATTTTTTAGGTGCTCATGTGGTGACAAATATATGTGGAACACGTTAGCCTGGTGTCTTGCGTGTTGAAATATCCAGTGGTGGAATAATCATTTAACTCGTTAACCCAGTGTCTTGCGTGTTGAAGTATCCAGTGGTGGAATAATCATTTAACACTTTAACCAAGTGTCTTGCGTGTTGAAGTATCCAGTGGTGGAATAATCATTTAACACGTTAACAAAGTGTCTTGCGTGTTGAAGTATCCAGTGGTGGAATAATCATTTAACACGTTAACAAAGTGTCTTGCGTGTTGAAGTATCCAGTGGTGGAATAATCATTTAACACGTTAACAAAGTGTCTTGCGTGTTGAAGTATCCAGTGGTGGAATAATCATTTAACACTTTAACCAAGTGTCTTGCGTGTTGAAGTATCCAGTGGTGGAATAATCATTTAACACGTTAACAAAGTGTCTTGCGTGTTGAAGTATCCAGTGGTGGAATAATCATTTAACACGTTAACAAAGTGTCTTGCGTGTTGAAGTATCCAGTGGTGGAATAATCATTTAACACGTTAACAAAGTGTCTTGCGTGTTGAAGTATCCAGTGGTGGAATAATCATTTAACACGTTAACAAAGTGTCTTGCGTGTTGAAGTATCCAGTGGTGGAATAATCATTTAACACGTTAACAAAGTGTATTGCGTGTTGAAGTATCCAGTGGTGGAATAATCATTTAACACGTTAACAAAGTGTCTTGCGTGTTGAAGTATCCAGTGGTGGAATAATCATTTAACACGTTAACAAAGTGTATTGCGTGTTGAAGTATCCAGTGGTGGAATAATCATTTAACACGTTAACAAAGTGTCTTGCGTGTTGAAGTATCCAGTGGTGGAATAATCATTTAACACGTTAACAAAGTGTATTGCGTGTTGAAGTATCCAGTGGTGGAATAATCATTTAACACGTTAACAAAGTGTCTTGCGTGTTGAAGTATCCAGTGGTGGAATAATCATTTAACACGTTAACAAAGTGTCTTGCGTGTTGAAGTATCCAGTGGTGGAATAATCATTTAACACGTTAACAAAGTGTATTGCGTGTTGAAGTATCCAGTGGTGGAATAATCATTTAACACGTTAACAAAGTGTCTTGCGTGTTGAAGTATCCAGTGGTGGAATAATCATTTAACACGTTAACAAAGTGTATTGCGTGTTGAAGTATCCAGTGGTGGAATAATC
>CALYLW010000101.1:2017116-2106166 GCA_944989445.1 Ampullaceana balthica
TCTCTCTCTCCCTCTCTCTCTCTCTCTCCTCTCTCCTCTCTCTCTCCTCCTCTCTCCCTCTCTCTCTCTCTCTCTCTCCTCTCCTCTCTCTCTCTCTGCCTCTCCCCCCTGCTCTCTCTCTCTCTCCTCTCTCTCTCTCTCTCTCTCCCTCTCTCTCTCTCTCTCTCTCCCTCTCTCTCTCTCTCTCTCTCTCTCCCTCTCTCTCTCTCTCTCTCATCTCTCTCTCTCTCTTAATTGGACATCGATAGTTGGCCCGTGGCAGCTTAATTGAACCTATTCCTTAGGTTTTTTCTTTAGTCTAAAATGGGTTAATTTCAAGAAGGAAGTATTTTGCGTATTTTTTTTAATGTGTGAAAATACGTTTTAATAATAATACAGAAAAATAATTATTGAAATATTGACCTAAATAAATTAGCCCAGTTTTTGAGTTTGGACTTGGCGTTGAGTAGATGGAGTAAAACGATTGGTTTACCGATGACAAGTCACATTAAAAGTGAATTTTGTCATGAGTTTCATCAAAGACTGAAAGATGTAAATGCGCAACTTGTAAAGAAACGCCGTAACTCTATCGTGTGTGTTTGATCTGTGTGCTAATTATTGAGACAACTCAGAATGAAAGATAGCTTTTGACCCCTACCCCCCCCCCAAATATTTTTTTAAAAATTACACCTATACCTCCTACTCAATTGAAGCACATAAATAGACGACATTCTTTAAAATACCTGCATATTTTTTAATCCTTTATATTAACTCGTGGTGTCTGCTTGCTTGATTGAGGCAGGCGGGCGGTGCCGAAAAAACTTTGGATCGATTTTTAACCCACTTCCTCGTAAGCTAGCGAGCTGAAATTTGCAGGCAGACTCGTGCCGATGATAAAAATGATGTATCAAAATTTCAGATAAATCTAATTTATCATAATTAAATTAATGAATTTTTAGATTATCTTTATTTAATTCTATGTAGCATGTTAACTTTTTTGCTATTGTGTCGTGGTGAGTATTATATTGAACAACCTTTCATGTCGCGCAATAAGGTGCTTATTATATTGACAACACTTTTTTATAAACATATTCCTGATCGGTGCGCATTATATTAAACATGTTTTACGACACATAACTACCAATTTGTATTTTTGGATTGTCTTGCGCTACGTATTATAATGAACATTCTGTTAGTTATGTCTCGTTCATAAAGGATTTAAAGTAAAAAAACTTGTGGTATTTTTTACGGGTTTTTTAAATTAAATTTCAGAACGCCATAGCTACCCTACATTTATTACACGCAGAATTGTGTCAAGCTATCCACTTAAACACTAATACGTGTATATCAATGTAGGCAATCTTCTATGTTACTGTCAACTCGACTCTTGATGGTTCAATGAATTTACTTGCTTGACATAAAGCGAAAGAATATAAATTTTCCCCAGCAAGAATCATCATTGTCTGAAGCGCCTCGTTTCTTTTTGTATAGAATCTTTTTTTTTCAATTTTCGCCATGATAGCTGGGTACAAATTTTAAAAAAAGGTTTTGTTTCGTTGTTTTCATTTTTCTTTTGACGAACGTTTTAAACACACTCATTGTCTACAGCCCCTTAATTTGTTACGGATTGAGTTGTCCGTGAACAGCAAGAAGCCAATTTTTAACTACACTTGTTTTGTCAAATTCTTCAAATACCAAATTCTATAGTTTGAAATATAATCAAATACAACTGTACTCAAATTCGCTGGAAAAATGTAATCCTGTCCACACAAAAAAAATTATGAAAACTTTCATGTATGATGCGTTTTTCTTCTACATAATTAACATATTTATTTTTGTTTTTAAAAACATGTTTCATTCTCCCCTATTTTCGAATCAGTTTTGATGAAACAATGTTTCTACCTTAACTTCAGTAACTCATAATACATTTTACATAACTTGAGTCACCAACTTAAAGAGTCTTTGGGCAACGTGCTTATGATGACTTGGGCCACCCTACTTTCAAATGACATGAGCCACCTGTTTACAACTGACATGGCCCACCTGCTTACACGTGACTTGGCCCACCTACTTACAGGTGACTTGGCCCATCTCCTTACATGTGAATTGGCCCGCCTACTTACAGACGACATTGGCCACCTACTTACAGGTGACTTGGCCCACCTACTTACAGGTGACTTGGCCCACATACTTACAGGTGACTTGGCCCACCTACTTACAGGTGACTTGGCCTACCTACTTACAGGTGACTTGGCCCACATACTTACAGGTGACTCGGCCCATCTCCTTACATGTGACTTGGCCCGCCTACTTACAAACGACATTTGCCACCTACTTACAGGTAATTTGGCCCACATACTTACAGGTGACTTGGCCCACCTACTTACATGTGACTTTGCCCACCTACTTACAGGTGAGTTGGCCCATCTACTTACATGTGAGTTGGCCCACCTACTTACAGATGACTTGGCCCATATTCTTACATGTGACTCCGCCCGCCTACTTGCATACGACATTGGCCACCTACTTACAGGTGACTTTGCTCACCTACTTACATGTGTTTGGCCCACCTACTTACAGGTGAGTTGGCCAACCTGTTACGAACGACTTGGCCTACCTACTTACAGGAGACTTGGCCAACCTGTTATGAATGACTTGGCCTACCTACTTACAGGTGACTTGGCCTACCTGTTATGAATGACTTGGCCCACCTACTTACAGGTGACTTGGCCAACCTGTTATGAATGACTTGGCCCACCTACTTACAGGTAACTTGGCCAACCTGTTACGAATGACTTGGCCCACTTACCTACAGGAGACTTGGCCAACCTGTTACGAATGACTTGGCCCACCTACTTACAGGTGACTAGGCCAACCTGTTACGAATGACTTGGCCCACTTACCTACAGGTGACTTGGCCTACCTGTTATGAATGACTTGGCCTACCTACTTACAGGAGACTTGGCCTACCTGTTATGAATGACTTGGCCCACCTACTTACAGGAGACTTGGCCAACCTGTTACGAATGACTTGGCCCACCTACTTACAGGAGACTTGGCCAACCTGTTATGAATGACTTGGCCCACCTACTTACAGGTGACTTGGCCTACCTACTTACAGGAGACTTGGCCAACCTGTTATGAATGACTTGGCCCACCTACTTACAGGTGACTTGGCCAACCTTTTACGAATGACTTGGCCCACCTACTTACAGGTGACTTGGCCAACCTGTTACGAATGACTTGGCCCACCTACTTACAGGTGACTTGGCCAACCTGTTACGAATGACTTGGCCCACCTACTTACAGGTGACTTGGCCAACCTGTTACGAATGACTTGGCCCACCTACTTACAGGTGACTTGGCCAACCTGTTACGAATGACTTGGCCCACCTACTTACAGGTGACTTGGCCAACCTGTTACGAATGACTTGGCCCACCTACTTACAGGTGACTTGTCCAACCTGTTAAGAATGACTTGGCCCACCTACTTACAGGAGACTTGGCCAACCTGTTATGAATGACTTGGCCCACCTACTTACAGGTGACTTGGCCTACCTACTTACAGGAGACTTGGCCAACCTGTTATGAATGACATGGTCCACCTACTTACAGGTGACTTGGCCAACCTGTTACGAATGACTTGGCCCACCTACTTACAGGTGACTTGGCCCACGTACTTACAGGAGACTTGGCCAACCTGTTATGAATGACATGGTCCACCTACTTACAGGTGACTTTGCCAACCTACTTACTGGTGACTTTGCCCGCCTACTTACAGGTGATTTGGCCCACCTGCTTACATGTGACTTGGCCCACCTACTTACATGTGACTTGGCCCGCGTACTTACAAGTGACTTGGCTCACCTACTTACATGTGACTTGGCGCACCTACTTACAGGTGACTTTGCCCACCTACTTACAGGTGACTTGGCCCACCTACTCAAATGTGACTTGGCCCACCTACTTACAGATGACGTGGGCCACCCACCTACGCCCGCCTCTGAGCCTTCCCCCGTTCCCCGTGCCCTGCCAAGTAAACAATAAACAATCGCGTTAAGCTAACACCCATTTAACGGCCGTGTTGATACAGGAATGAAACTGTTGAGACCCACAATTCCCCAGAAACCTCGTCGTGCGTGAGAGAGCGACGCTGTTAAGTCACATTTCAAGTTTACAGGGCACGGCTCCTGTCGGCTAGAATAACGGTCTACGGGTCTCAAGACAGTGATTGGAAGAGTCACTTGGCGGCACGAAGATAATGGCATTAAAGTTTAATACAGCCCCCCCCCCACACACACACAAACTGACTCACAATACTTACAGGTATAAAGGGGATATAACTCATGTCTATAGTAAGTATATTTACATCGAACACCTCAATCACATGCCCATGTGACAGATCAAATGTTTGTTTTATAGACACAGACTTAACAAGGAAAACAATCAGAGATACTGAAGTAGATGAGGACTGATCGTAAAGAATTTCGAGGATTGGGTTGTGCTCGAGAAATTTCCCAACTTTTGCGCCTCCTCCACACCGCTCTCCGATTCATATAATACACTACATACACACACTCATATGTTTTGCATTAACTATTGACCTTGTATATATGGACGATTGTCCTTGTATGTATGGACGATTTTTTTTAAAATCCTTTATATTAACTCGTGGTGTCTGCTTGCGCCCTTGATTGCTTGCTTGCTTGTCGCCAAAACATTTGATCGATTGTAACCCACTTCCTCGTAAGCTAGCGAGCTGAAATTTAGCAGGCAGTTTCGTGCCGATGATAAAAACGAAGTATCAAAATTTCAGATCGATCGCATGTACGGTAATTAAATTATTGATTTTTTAGATTATTTTATTAATTTCTATATATCATGCTATTTTTTGAGATAGAGCGTCGCGGTGCGTATTATATTGAACAACCTTTCTGTCGCGCAATAAGGTGCGTATTTTATTGACAATTCTTTTTATAAACATATTCCTGATCGGTGCGCATTATATTTAACATGTTTTACGACACAACAGCAATTTTGTATTTTGGATGGTCTTGCGCTGCGTATTATAATGAACATTCTTTTAGTTACTTCTCGTACATAAAGGATTTATACTCAAAAACGTGGTTTTTACGGGTTTTTTAAATTTCACATGTATTGTCTTGTCTTTGTCTAGCGTCCTCTTGCAATGTTCACCCTAACGTTCGTATGTCCGTGTACTAAGTTTTTTTTTAATTAAAAAACAACTGGTGTGCAAAGTTGAACAGCATCCACTTTTTGCGCAATATTTTACAACATTTGATGCGCGGTAATTCTAAGCGTCTGCGCAACGTAGGATAAATATACGTATATTTATCGCTCTTATCTGTCACAGACAGCAGCATATATCTTTAAATTTATCAGCAAGCTCCACATTCTATTCACGCTATGCATCACCATTTGGTGCAGGGGCTTTTTATTTTATTAATTATCTACTCCTCTCTAAACCTCAGAAGGAAAACGATGACCTTCGTTGGCGGTTCCTCGTACCTTAGAGCAGTGGTTCTTAACCTTGTTGGGGCACTGAGCCCCATCAGTTTCAAATGAGCGTTCACGAACCCTTCTTGATAGGGAAAAATTTTTTAAATTGTTTTTTTCAAACCTTTTTCTTGACCACCGTCGAACCCCTGAGGCTGACTCACCGACCCCCTGGGCTTCGATCGAACCCATGATAAGAACCACTGCCTTAGAGACACAATGTCATGGTTGATTCTCCTTCGACTTTGTTTCGGTTGCGCCCAAGAAAGCGAAAGAGGTCACAAGCACGCACCTTCCCCTTTGATAAACGTAACCAAACTTAATGCTGCTATGGTTTTTATCAGCACTCCACCATATACAGTTGGCATCAATGTTGATGTCCCCGCCCGCTGGCAAACTATAAACCTCACTCCCGACCCCGCCGCCCAAGCTGTGCACGAGAGTATTGTTAACGGAAATTTGAGTCAGATCTCAAGTTTCTTGGGGGAAAAAATGAAGTCAAGACAAAAAATGGTTGGAATTATTAGAACTGAAACATACCCGCTGCGCTCAATGTCATTGCTGTTAAATATAAAACAAATCTCATTTTATTTTGCTATTCTACCCCCCCAACCCACTTTTCTACCACTCATTCATTAACATCAGTACGACATTTTGACAATGATAATAATAATTCGATAATTTATATAGCGCAGTACCCAGCAAGCAGCTGTGCTCACTGCTCACGGCATTTCACATAACATAAAAATAACATGCGTATATTTATAAATGATGTCAATTTAAAAAATTCATATTTTTATTTGAAAAATACTACAACGAAAGTGTAATATATATAATGGCAGGATGGTGCACATAAACTAAGTTTATCATTTAGAGAAATTATTGTCCGCGTTGTGAAGTTACAAAGTTAACAATTGGTTGTCCCAGGTTTAGAATTCTTTCTTTGTGCGTGGGGAGGGGGTTGTTGAAGGTGGGGTAAGCCTGATGAAGTGTGGTAACTAATGTACACACCTGTTCCAGGTACGTCTGCGTGTTACGTAAACATCACTTGTGTTGTAACTCCCAGTACAGCCCCTTTCCACCCACCTCTCCACGCGTGTTTTATTTTTCCCTTTTAACAGCAGCAAACAACAAAAAGGTACTTGAGGTGGTAACACGGGCCCCTGGCTCAACTAACTCATTCAATGTTGGGTTTTCTGTTATTGAGATTATTGGATTTAAATTTCCAGACATCAGTACTTGGAAACAATGGCTACAAAGGATTTTAATTTCGCCGTAAATCCATCAAATTTTATCACATTTCGACATGCTGTGTTTAATCCGTTTCTATAACAGTTTGTGAGCACAGACCCGTGTCAAATCGAAAAAGTTATGATGATTGAAGATATTGGTTTATAAGAAGTATGATTGTTGTGTTTTATTTTATTTAAGGTGGTCTGCGGATGAAAATATCGATATTTATCTAACTTTTATTTTTTTTAATGAGATTTTGGTGCATTATAATAGAGTATCCATAATACTATAATTACTATAATAGTAATAGAGTATACATGTATCTATAATAGAGTATCCATGTATCTATAATAGTAATAGAGTATACATGTATCTATAATAGAGTATCCATGTATCTATAATAGTAATAGAGTATCCATGTATCTATAATAGAGTATCCATGTATCTATAATAGTAATAGAGTATCCATGTATCTATAATAGTAATAGAGTATCCATGTATCTATAATAGTTATAGAGTATCCATGTATCTATAATAGAGTATCCATGTATCTATACTTAGGAATTTACCATTTTCATTACAATTTATTTCAATGTGTTCAAAGGAAAGCGATAAAAATATTCGAGGCAATTCCTAGCACGGGGCTTTCCCTAATTATGCTGGATTTAGATCTACATCATAGATGTATGATAGTGTTTGTCGATGATTAAACTTCTACTTTCAGTGTAATTGTTTTAAATATCATATGTCATTATAATTGTATTGCTGTATTAGCTTTTAGGGTACATGTATATCAGTTATATTGATTAATGCAGCGATATTGTTGAACGCTTGTGTATTTCTCGTGTACCACTCTAGTCTGTCGTGCAACAGTTAACTGTCACTTGTGTTCCTTTGTTGTGTGTAACGAAATGCCTGCCCTTTACGGACGAGTGAACAGCTTGTCTACATTCGTACAGCCTAGCCATATGAGACACAATAAAGTACAGAGAGGGAGCTATCGTCCTGAGTTTGAGTTAGTCCAACCTGGGGATTGGGTGTGTCACTGGATGGGGGGTTGCAGTACATGGGAGATGGGGTGTGTGGCAGTACATGGGAATGTGGTGGGGCAGTACATCAGAGATGGGGTGTGGCAGTACATGGGGTGTTGCTATTCATGGTTTATGGAGTTCCAAAATGTCTCTAAGTTATTTAAAGGCCATCCTTTAACGTGCAAAGATCGGCAGTTAGTAATTTATTATTGTTTAAAGTTTATATTTACACAATTTTTTTTTATAAGCGTTTCAGTTTTAACCACAAAATGAACAAACACCTTTGTGAATGAACGTGGCAGTGATGTGACGATACGGCGAGAATTTTATTATTTTCTATCAGGGCATGTCTGAGGTGTGGTTGGGAGTGGTTATCAATAGTGTCATCAGTGCCATAACTATGATATAGTGTTGATCTCAGCCATGGTGTGAGACACGCTCAGATATAAAAAATAAGCTGGACACACACACACACACACACCACGGATATCCTTCCCTCAGGGTCAATACGCCACTAACACAAGTGTGGAATTAGATTACTTCTAACTTGCATTTGGTTTTGTTAAGTGCTTGACGGGGTTACATTCCTTGGATGAAATTAATGTTTGTGTTCCATAAAAATGGATAAGGTATGAAAGCATGACACACTTTGAATATTTAAAACTTAAGCACTAATAATTGTGACGTTAGCAATTTGGCCATGACTTACCAATCTCAAGTTTGAAAATATACAAGACAAGCTCATTTAATATGTTTCTTTATGAATTAACTTTTTTATAACCACTGGAACAATACAAAGGTAAAAGAATCATTTTATACATTGTTCTTCTCAGATGTTTCAGCGTTTAATGACATTCCTAATCGAAACTTTATTTTTTAATCGTCGATAATCCTTAAATACTTTTTAAATGGGTCTTACCTCAAACACTGCACATTCTAACATTTCTCATAGTTTGTGTGGTGTTTTTATTTTTTTAATTCAGGCTACATTCTACTAGTGCGGTCTTACTGGGTGCGATCAGAGCGTGTTTGTGGGTACATCTACTAGCGAGTTTTTTTCTATTTCTAACAGCAGCTGCTTTTATTCCCTGCGTATACAATGAATAATTTACAATTCAACTTTTAGATACTACAGACTACCGCCTGTCTGACGGTTACAATTGACTAGAGTCTAGAATCAATTGTAAGGCGTGGATCATTTGACCTGCCTGGTTAACAAAACATTGTCTACATTTAATACCTCCGTTTAGATTGTGCATGTGAGTGAACCTCTTCACCGGTCAGTGGTCAGACATAAATTTTATAAGTTGTGTTGTGGACAGAGCTTGCCATTGATGGCTAATCTTGGAGCGGGTGACGAACTCAAACATCAGGAATGGCATTTTTCCCGTAAAAACAAAACGAATATCAGCAACAACAACAAAAATCTTAAAACTGTGTTTCCAAAAAACAACAAATTTATGATGAACTTTTTGTTCGCATAACCTCGACTCCACCTGAACCTCAGGTGTTATGCTATTGTGTGACCGACAGTTTTATCACTCTCTGTCCTACGTCATGCGTGACCAGATACGATTTCTGCACTGTCCCTCTGTCGGGACCAGAGCAAACTGCCTGTGTATGCTAGTATCTCATGTATATATGAATTTACTGTAATTTTAACTTCTTTAAGCTAATAATAATATACACCTCCAAAAATCAATTCATCCTGGAATACCGATTATTGATTTGGTAAAAAATACAAGTTGAGGGAGGGGGGAAAACTATACAATCAACAAAATATTTTTAACCAAAATTATTAACAACAATAATTACCGTATTTTTACGTACACTAAATGACCCCAGTATGTAGACTAACCACCATGATACTATTATACAATTATTTTCAAAGATCGACCACGAACATTTTGTTTAACAAAGCAGAAATGTTAGCCCTAGCCAAAAGAGGCACATAGTGACTGTGCTACTCTACGAATGTGTCTAGTGCATTGATTTTGATCTTACTGAGTAAAACAGCAGCCTCGCCAGGTGCCATTTAAAAAAGCTCCACCGAGAGCCGCAGTTATTTCACTCAAAGCCTAAGTCACAGCGGATAGCCCAAAACTTCGATGTAACATCCCGATTAAATCTTCAATTACTCTGATTGGTCAATATATGCATTGATCTCTTCCCTTTTCTAACATATAATGTGTGTATATTAGCGCGTCTCTGAGGACTCGCTGAATCTCCTCTCGGATCTGAACGTGTTCTTATGTGCGTCAGTTTGACCAGAAGACTTTTGTCATTTCTTGTGTTGGTGCCAATGTTGGGCTTTCTTCAACCCATACCCAGAGGTGTATAAAGTCCCCAGAGGCGGCACCGTTTTTTTCGCGACTTTCCTCCTGTCACGCCAGTCTTGTTTTTAGAGCCAGTTATAAGCATAAAGGGTTTTACTTGTCTTCGGTAATTTAATATCGAGAAAGTGTTATGAGAACGTATACCCAAATAAATTGGCATTTGTCTGTTTCTTGTTGTTAATATAAGTTCTGTGGTAATTTAGATAACATTTTTGGCTGGAAACAAAGACACTGTTTTGTTATTCTCCATCGGCATAACAGGGATATACTTGAACCCCGGGGGAGAAAAAGGTGACAACTCACAATGGTATACAGTTAAGCCAAAATTATAATGTACTAGATACGACCCGCGGCGTAGAATGCGCCGCAGACTTGCTCATAGATAGTGCAAAGAACGGACACAAACAGCAGCACGAAGAAATGAAAACAACACGAGTGAAAGTCGGGGGGGGGGAGGAATCGCCGACGCATTGTTGGTCTCGAGACATGCGCACTGCGTTTGGTGCTACCTGCCCACCCGCTCCCACCCTTCACTACCATCGATTGCCAACCATAAGCTGTGATTGTTCGACCCTAGCGAGAGTCATTCGTCATGCCTATTTGCACTTGACTTGTGCTTGTTCTGGTGAATTATATATATACTAGCGTACACCCGTCAAAAATGACGGAAGTTTTCGTTATTTATTTTATTAAAAAATTCACTTTTTTAGGGCGCCCACGGCGCCGACCTTTTTCAAAAGGCCAAATAACTTGTCTTTGTTTGATAAATACGAAATATTAAACTTTCTGAAATGTACAAAAAGTATTTTATAACAGGGGTTGCAGGGCGCCTACGGCGCACCGTTGTTTTTTGATTTTATAATTAACCACCATCTTTTTACAATGTTCCCTTTTCCAAAATTAAAATATTAACGAAAACAATGACGCCATATAATATTTTTTACAGCGCATCTTTAATTTGCACACCTTTTGATGCTTTGGTGCAGTAATTTGGTTTTCCCTGCTTTCTAAAATTAGTAGCGTCAGGACTGACTGACAGACACTACTGACTTGCGTGACAATTGCAAATTATATAGTTTTATATAGATATAGATATTCCCAACCGGACATTGCCAGATAAGAAGTCGGATGGTTGTGTCTCATGCGTCGTTTCGTGGCCCACACTTTTAGATGTAAGTTGGGGTGGGGGTATACAAAAGAGCTGGGGTTTTTTTTCTCCAAAATTAACGACTACGACCTGGTAAAACTCTTTAAAGTTATTTTTTCCCTTTCAATACGATTTCATTGTTGCAATATTTAGACATATTTGCTTTGAATGTTTATAAGTCACTAAAATTACATACTGCCTACCTGTTAAGAATCCCAAACGCAAACGTTCTTGATTTATTTATTTATTTATTTATTTATTTTTTAAATAATTTTTTTCAGATGTCGTTCTTTGTTTACTACCAATAACGCTGTTGGCTAATCATTAATATAAAAAAAGCGGTGAAATAAAATAGCAACTAGTAGCAACTAAGAAACCTTCAACTAAGCTTAACTTTTCCCCCCTGTTATTCATGAAAAACAATTTTTAAAATTTAAAACAAACTTTTCTAGAACTTAATCCATGGTATCCCGGAGGGAGAAAAACTTAATTCCAGTTTTTCCGGGATAAGCTAAACCTCGGCAAGTACGAAGTACTTTGTCCTAAAGTCACAACGAAGGTTATTTAAAGATGGGTAATAGACATATGAGTGGTAATTACCGGGTATTAAATCTTAATCTTACAAAAATTGAACAGTTACGTGATGAGCTGACTTGTTGGTCTATCGTTCACCGTCCCTCCCCCATACCCCCAGCACACACAGGCACTCACCACTTTCTTGCTCTTACATTCGGCAAACGACCTTTGTTTACTTCCGCCATCGCTTACATTTGACTTGGTAATGGCGTCATTACCCTCGTAGATCCGTCTTTGTCGCTAATGTCTGCATCACATTCATAATGGTTGCTCCTTTACGATGGTTTGCCTTAGAGCTAGCTACATGATGGCTTGGGCGGTGTGTGTGAGGGGGGGGGGTTCGTATGGGTAGGCAAGGGAGTAGTAATGTTGATGGCTGGGTTTTCGGGGGGGGGGTGTAAGACGAAGGGGCTGTTTAGTCGTGATCCATTATTTGTGGAGATTAGCTTGGTAAAGTACGGGTGGAAAACGTTTAAATAATTTCGTAGTTCACAGTTGTAAAGATAGATACACAACACGTTAAAGAGATATGGATTTGATTTTTTTGCTTGCTTTGGTGACGCATTAACGACGTGTGTCGGAACAAATGCATTTGTAATTTGGATGGTGACTCTGTAGCTTCTTCAGTTTAATTTTGTCCGAAACAATTCATTCTGGTATCCTCGCGATTTGTGTTTGTTTTTTGTTTTTTTAACTATGTGAATGAATTGAAGTCATAGGGTTTGTATTTTCATACGTTAAATACCTTTGCTTGATACTCAATGTGTGTTTTCCTTAGCTAAAACATTTAGCTGTCTTAGAAAAAAAAAGTTTAATAATTTTTCAGTGCAAGTTTGCCTTTCTTTCTTTAAAAATATTCGCCTATGTTTACATGAAAACCTAGCTGTCGTAAATCTTGTTCATGCGAGGAGTGGTCTGAAAAATTTTCTTTACCTCTAACCAAGCAATTGAACGGTTTGCTACAAATCTCCCCGCCCCCTTCCATCACACACCTCAGACTTTTTTGCCGACTATCTCCTCAATACGCCATTGCTCGCACCCTTCGCTTTGTTTCGCTTATCATCTTAAATTCACGATGCACACGGACAACTGAACATTATTCCACGATTAACATCAGTAATGGGCGGTAAAATAATGATCGTCCCAATGTTTCCCATCAAATAATGATGACTCTCGGCGTCACCGCTTGGGACCCTACAAGAACGACAATGCGTGGCGTCAACGACGTGTGCTCCCCTGGCTGATTTGAAATGGATGGCCGAAGGCAACCAACAAAAAAAAATGAAGGTTGATCCGAGCAGGATTCCTGTCGCGCCAACTTGTGATATTGGAATGCAATGACCGCGGCTATCAGCCGGGCTGGCTTGTCCTCAAGTCGTAATGACCGGCTAATGGGCTTACATGACTAGCACGTGCCGACCTGCCAGGGATTTTGTCAATCTTTCACCGCGTTAGGCATTTGTCAAACCACCCCCACCCCCCCCCCACACACACACATAGGCACAACCTCAACTATTTTTACTCACCGGCTTGCAAGGGGATAATGATTTTTTTCCCTGGCAAGGTCACCAAGGCTGAACTCCCCTTCATGTTCAATAATATATTCTCACGGCACTGTCCTCATCTTTTCTTTAGTAATCTCATGACTATGTGCTATTGGTACTTTAGTCCCCCCCCCTCCTTTTAAGGATAAAGGGAAATAAAACTGATTTATTTATTTATTCTGGTTTATTTTTTTAATCGGTCTTTTTTTTTAAACAAAGGTGAGAGTGGATTGTTTGAATTTTAGAAAGCTGGAAAAAGATTAATTTAACGAAAGTATGTGGTGGTGGCTACGTTTCAGATATCATTGAATTCTGTCGTCATTTGACTCCAGCACGTCCTTGGACTCAGTGGGCCGTGACGGGCGCTGACACGGAATAAGTTTAAGTAGGGAAAGTACGACACGTTCAAAAGGACAGCTGCATTATTGTGCCACATGTATGAGTTGTCAAGTCAAGCCGAGGTCATGCTGTACTACCTGTCTATAGATTAGTCTGAATTGTAGGTCAGCGCGGGTCCGACATATAGTGTAACGGGCAGAGGTTGTTTAAAATTCACTCGTGCCCATTTTCAATGTTGTAGCGTATGCTATGTTTGAAGTAGAAAATTTAAACTTTTAAAATTAAAAGTACGTCCAATCTATTCACGATGCCATAGAGCAGTGCTTCTCAAACTTTTTAGTATTGCGGACCAGCAGGAATTTTTTTCATTGCACCAGAGACCGGTGCACTATTTTCCCTGCACTGAACATTTTTTCTGTCCTTTTTTTGAGAACATCTGCGGACCGGCAGCGGATGGCCCACGGACCGGCACCGGTCCGCGGACCACCACTTTGAGAAGCACTTCCATAGAGGACATCTACTATAACATAGGAAAGGATAAGTAACTCGGATAGTCAATCACAATCGACAATGTTTCTGAAATTGATCCTGGGTCGCTGCCCCAAGCAGGCGCAAAAAAAAATATCAGTGATTGTCCGAAAATGCCTATACCTTCTATGCATTTCCCCCTTCCCCGTTTTCCTAAGCCCTGGATCCAGGCATCCCATGAGCGAAGACAATCTGCACCAATGCTCCCTTCATGTTCGTTTTTCCTTGTGCGAAGTAAAAAAAAATATATATATATAAAAACAACTAGTGTTTAAAGCTGGGGGCATCCATATTTTGTGCAATATTTTACGAAATTTGCTGCGCAGTAATTCTAAACTTCCTCGCGGCGTCGTTCGGATATCTGCGCGGTTGCGCAGCTTGAAGGGAACGTTGCTCGGCAGCAAATTGTAACTCTCCCAAGAGTATCCCCAAACTTGTGCGCAGTTCAAGTTCCATAAACAACCGTAAGGTCACGTGGGCAAATCGTCTTAACCTTGGTGCGCGGAGATAACGTGACGTACTTCCTGTCTCGGTAGACCCAGTCGAGGGACGTGAATTACAACCTAGGGAGACCCAAAAGGTCCATAAATGTTGGTATCTATTTACCAATTTACCGCTGGATCTGCATAATGTTTACGATTGGTCCGGTCATGTGATCTGGAAAGTCATGTCTTAATCGAATCACTGAAACCCTTGGTACAGAAACAAATAGCAAATAGATACATCCTTAATACGATAGTCCTTATCAGTGGTGTGACTCTTGAACCTAGTTCATAATTTTACGTAATTGAACATTTTTTTCTTCCAGTTTTAGTTTTTTAACCGTAACCTTTGATAATTCCTTCCTCTTCTTCTTTCCTGTGTTTTTGTTAAGTATGTGTCCCCATTTTCCTTCTTGGCGGTTTTCTGGTTATTTTTTTCTCTCTGCTTAATTAGTTTTCACATGGTATGGTAGGTTATGTATAATGTACATTTTATTGAACCACTTGTGTTTATTTGTGCTGATGAAGACATTTGCCGAAGCTTTTTTACTTTTATATATGTCCTTTAATAAAGATCTACTTTTATCGTTTGAATCATACAATTCGTCTGTGTGTCTTGCAATTTATTTAAGAGCTTGATCGCTGTCCAATTGTGTATGATAATCTGTCTGTAGGCTTAACGTGACTCAGGGCGATGACAGCTGATGGCCGCCTGTTTCGTGAAAACGAAATTTGCTATGACTTTGGCCGACATGCCACTTTCGCTATAGTATATAACAAAAGTAATTTAAAACTGCCCTCACTAGAACAGCAAGGTTCTAGGATCACCCCGTTTTTTGTTGAAGATTGTAGCCCACCCCTTACATTTATAAATCTCAAAGTTGACGAAAATCAGAAGTATAATAAAAAAAAAGAAAATATGAAAAAGTGCCGGACGGGAAGAACCGCACCCCCCCCCTCCGCAAACATCCTATTATATAATCAACATTTAAAACACTTTTTAAAATACTAGTCTTATATTAAAAATGCACTAATTTTCTACTTTTTAGTCTACGCATTTTACAGTAAGTGCAAAGCTAGCTTACCTTTTGACTATAAATCCCTTATATATGAGACATAACTAAAAGTAGTGATTATATTTAAACGCGACATTTACAGACTGAAACACAATTATCTCCCCTGGTTTTAAAACCAGGCGTAGGGACGGTAAGGGGTGTGAACGCGTGAACTAAGCACGTGAAAGAATCATAAACAATTGTTCGCATAGTCCGCTTAAACTTACAAAGCGAATTAATATAAGACTATAGTAAATAAATAAAACAAACCCGTAAAAACAAAGTTTTTGACTATAAATCCCTTATATATGAGACATAACTAACAGTATTGATTATTTTCAAACATTTACAGACTGAATCTGTCTTAACTCAAGTTTGCTTCATAACCCTAGGGGGGGAGGGGGGAGGGGTCCTTGGGAGGGGAAAAGTCTGGTCACCGATTCGCTTGACCGAGCTCAGCGTGACACGTAAAATGTAAACAAAAGCACCCCGTCGCTTCGTTGGGTCGCCTCAATGCGTCAGCTCAAACTTTCACGTGGGAAAAAAACAATAACAAACCGTGAATTTGAATTACATACCTCATATAAGGATAAATTAAAAATGCATTAATTTAATTACGGTACGTTCGATCGATCTGAAATTTTGATACGATGCATTGTTAGGTCAGACGGGTCAGTGTGCCAAATTTCAGCTCGATCGAATCACGGGAAGTGGGTCATTTTCGACTTTTGTTTTTCCGCCCGCCCATGAGATGATGAGATGATGAGACGGCCGCGAAGTTAATATAAGGGATTTAAAAAGCCAATACCCGCATTGGCTTCAGGGATGGGATGGACAAGGGCCTTTAAGTCAATAGAATGCAGTTGTGTTATTAAAGATGTTGCACCTGTACGCTGTATATGTATTTAATTCATGATTCATCAAGGTTAAGCCGTTGTCATGAGTCAATTTGTCCAAATGATTACTACGTTCGTTACGTCAACAAGGATCACAAAAATAACCAGTCGATATTCCCGAGGGTGTTTATAAGATAAAGGAAGAGACCCTTGTGGAAAGATGATGGTTGTTATATTAAAGAATCAGAGTCGCACATATTGTTAGTGGCACCCGGGGCGGGCGAAGACTTGCCTCGCACACACACACATACACACACATACGCACACACACGCACACGCGCGCACACACACATACACACACACACACACGCGCGCGCACACACACATACACCACACACACACAAGGAACAATTTTGTTTCTAAGTAAATGCCACCCCTCCATTTAAAGAGGGAAGAAGCCACGAAGTGCTCCGACAACAAAGAGATGGATGTTGACTTGCTAGGTTTGATGAAGAGCTGATATTAGAGAGATTATATTTAATAATGAAGGCCTTCTAGATTTGTTTAAGGATCCATTGTCCAGCTATAATATTAAGGAACCCACAATTAGAGGAGAATTTTGCTCTCGCATATATCTACCATGTCTTGCTTTTTATAAAGTAAAGTTTTAAACAATTTTGGGAAGATATTTAGCAAAATAAATCATACGATTCACAGGCTCTTATTGACATTTCCAGTATACCCTTAACTCTGCCATTGCTTAACCCGTATAAGCGTCTACTCAGAGTATACTCATTAAATCCACGTTGCTAATCTGTTTACTCAGTTTAAATTTGTATATACAACCGCCATTTATCTCAGCGGTGGCGAGAATGTCACGAGAAAACTAGTCGATGGTGACATGCCGCCCCCCCCCCTCAAAAAATCTCGCTCTAAAACTACCGCGTGGCCTGCCTACCTTCGGATATGTCGTTGCTACTAGCTAACATGTAAAAAAAATTCGTTCAAGATCTCGCTCTGTAACTAATTACAGCGATACTCAGCTTCGTTCAAGATCTCTCTCTGTAACTAATTAGAGCAATACTCAACTTCGTTCAAGATCTCGGTCTGTAACTAAATAAAGTGATACTCAACTTCGTTCAAGATCTCGCTCTGTAACTAAGTAAAGCGATACTAAACTTCGTTCAAGATCTCGCTCTGTAACTAAGTAAAGCGATACTCAACTTCGTTCAAGATCTTGCTCTGTAACTAAGTAAAGCGATACTTAACTTCGTTCAAGATCTCGCTCTGTAACTAAGCAAAGTGATACTCAACTTCGTTCAAGATCTCGCTCTGTAACTAATTCCAGCGATACTCAACTTCGTTCAAGA
Source organism: Ampullaceana balthica (assembly GCA_944989445.1). Classification (NCBI taxonomy): domain Eukaryota; kingdom Metazoa; phylum Mollusca; class Gastropoda; family Lymnaeidae; genus Ampullaceana; species Ampullaceana balthica. Next base: position 2,035,090 of record CALYLW010000101.1, read on the forward strand.
TCTCGGTCTGCTATCCCGACCCCTCAAACCTTGTTATGTAACCAACTACCGCGTTGTTCGAATACGCCAGACATGTTAATCTATAACTAATTTAATCTACTATTACGGAAAGCGTGTGATTACTCTCTTAATGCTGAAGGGCACGGGATCTAGCCCACGTTAAAGCCACAATAAAAAATGTTGATTAATGACTTTTGCTAAAACAGTCATCCGCTGGCCTGGAGAGGAGATGGGCGCCGCCAAGGTCTACCAAGCCCCGAGAAAGTGCTAATGGAAACATTAGAACCCCCCACGACCACAAGTTTATGGGACACACACAAAAATAAATTCTTAGTGCTTTGGCTATCGCCCGATTAACCTTTTAATCTGTTGGACAATGCCATACAATGTCGTCTGAGCGTAAGTTTCAACGCCCCATTCCATTATTATTTATATAACTAGTGTATTACCCGTCAAAAATAACGGAAGTTTTCAGCTGAAATCTATTTATTTTGAAAAAATGCACTTTTTTAGGGCCCCTACGGCGCCGACCTTTTTCAAAATCCCAACTAACTTTTCCTTGTTTAATAAATACGAAATATTAAACTTTCTGAAATGCACACAAAGTATTGAATAATAGAGGTTGTTTTTTTTTAAATTTTATAATTAACCCACATCAAATCCTCTTTTTACATTGTTCCCTTTTCCAAAATTAAAATATGAGCTAAAACAATGACGTCATATAATCTTTTTTTAACAGCGCATCTTTAATTTGCACACCTTTTGATGCATTGGTGCAGTAATTTGGTGCGCTGCTTTCTAAAATTAGTATAGCGTTACATCCACACATACATACATACATACAGACGACGGGAATTATGTATATCGATACTTTGTGTACATTTCAGCAAGTTTAATATTTCGTATTTATCAAACACGGATAAGTTACTTATGTTAATTATGTATATTGATTCCCGTTGTCTGTATGGATGTAAGGTAGGTGGCGCTGCGATCGATTTTGTACATGGTTCCTTTTCAAAAATTAAAATATAAGCATAAAACAAGGACGTCATATAATATTTTTATACAATCCATACAGACAACGGGAATCAATATATATAATTAGCATACGTAACTTATCCGTGTTTGATAAATACGAAATATTAAACTTGCTGAAATGTACACAAAGTATTTCATAATAACTATAAATCCTCAAATCCTTTTTTTACATTGTTCCCTTTTCAAAAATTAAAACATAAGCATAAAACAATGACATCATTTAATATTTTTATAAAAAATCGATCGCAGCGCCACCTAACAAAACCTAAAAATATTATATGACGTCTTATCCGTTACATCCACACATACATACATACAGACGACGGGAATTATGTATATTGATGATATATTACCAACTGACCAACTACCGTGTAACGACTACATTTGAGTCTTCCCCGGATGCGATCAATAAAGGGAGTGAAGTTATTTGGATTAAGAGCAACTCTTGACGGATATGTCGATAGTACACAACCGTGGATGGCAACTGGCTAAAATCTGGGCGAAATTTTACGACATCATTTATCAGCAATTAAATTGACCAAATTACAACTTAACGTTCGCGAGGGAAAAAAGTTTGGGCGCATGTTTTAATGATGTGCATGGAATAACTTAGACAATGTATGTGTGTGGTAGACAACCAGGACAGAGCACCACAGGGTAGACAACCAAGACAGAGAACCACAAGTTAGATAACCAAGACAGAGCACCACAGCGTAGACAACAAAGACAGAGAACCACAAGTTAGATAACCAAGACAGAGCACCACAGCGTAGACAACAAAGACAGATAATCACAAGTTAGACAACCAGGACAGAGTACCACAGGGTATACAACTAAGACAGAGAACCACAAGTTAGACAACCAGGACAGAGCACCACAGGGTAGACAACTAAGACAGAGAACCACAAGTTAGACAACCAAGACAGAGCACCACTAGGTACAAAACTACGATACAGCACCATCAGATACTAAGCTCTGACCTTCACTGAGGCCTGAGTCAACCTTGTGTGAACGTTCCCCTTTTAATCCGCTTGTACGTCTGTGGCCAGCTTTGAAAGGTTAAACATTGTTAGCCATTGATCCGTTTGCTGATGAAGTTCAAAACGCAATAAGAAATCATGCGGGCTAATGATTTACATCGCGTTTTTTTGTGTGCGTGTGAAGGTTGTTGATGAGTCTGAAAAGTGGGTAAGTAAGGTCAAGAAAAACTGCCTCGAACTGTCGAGAAAATTTATGCGTAGCAGAAAATGTGACGGATGGCAGTTCTTTAAGAAGGGCAAGCTTATACAAGGCGTAAAAATCATGTTTATATATTACGTTTATATTCCTCTTGTTAATGTATTTTTAAAATGTTGTTTGTGTAAAAAGATCTGGGATGGGACTTAAAAGAGACACCAGCGTAAATCTTCGATGTTGATGTTTGTTTTTGGTTGTTGGTGTCGTAAATCTAACGAACGTCATTAAATAACGGCAATTTCCTTTTGAGATTTGAGCTTCCACTTTAACAGCCCCTGCCAGTTGATTCCGCATCCTCAAGCGGGCATCACAATAGAGAAAATTACCCAAAATGATTGGTTCCGACCTGACCAAGTCCCCAACCGTGGCAGGACATTCGGCCAACAGCCGCGCCACTGTTTCATCCTCATTGCAACATGGAAGTCAGAGTCCTGTCTTGTGTCCAGCCTGTGAAAATATAAGTCATTATGCAGTTCTCATCTTGAGAAGGTGTGGTTGAGGCATGAACTGATAAAGCTTTCTGTTGATTCGACTTCCGCCCAGCCTTGCAGCCATTTCTCCCTATAGACCACGATTTGACTCCTAGCTGAGACGATCGGTTTATGGCTGAGCTACGCCCTCTCTTGCTAAGAAGTCTGCTCCTACAGTAATAAATGACATGACCTGTTACATGTCATGGCATTTAAAGCGGATAGGGTGAGCCGATTCATGGGATCAATCAGGAAAGGTTGAGAATCTGAATACCCTGACCTGCCTATAAATGTCTATTCTGATCTTTATGGAAAAGGCAAGGATGATTATCTATATATAATGCGCCAGAGCAAGAAGACGCAGGCAAACCATTCCGTTCTTTCCTGTCCATCGTTTGTCTCGAGACATGCTCACTGCGGTTGAATGAACCACGTTCACTCGCGTTGCTCTGATTTCTTCGTGCAGCTGTTAGTGCCCGTTCTTTTCCCCCTTTCTTTTGCTCCATCTATGAGATATTCTGCGGCGTTTGGTATGCCGCGGGTGGATCTAGCGAACAATTATTGCAGTAGGTATAAGCCCGTCAGTACTAACGTGTCTTTTAACTTTCAATTTCCAAGGCGTATCTTAAAAAAATAAACGCCCCTACATAAAAAAACAACAACAAATCTTACTTTTGTATCTTCTCAGTATTGTTGGGCACTTGCATTCCATTCTTTCAAGTGATCTCACTGTTAGATGAAATGAGCGTCCTATGAAATATTAACTACCCAGACTTGAAAGCCGCGAGACTCACTTTTATGGGGAGATAAGCCGTGAGGACTGAGAAAATCAATGTATGGACGTGAGTCTGTTAGAGAGAATTTAGTGGAGGATTCGAAATGACACTACGTGGATATTCAGATGTGAGATGACACTAAAGGAATGTTCAGATGTGAGATGACACTAAAGGAATGTTCAGATGTGAGATGACACTAAAGGAATGTTCAGATGTGAGATGACACTAAAGGAATGTTCAGATGTGAGATGACACTAAAGGAATGTTCAGATGTGAGATGACACTAAAGGAATGTTCAGTTGTGAGATGACACTAAAGGAATGTTCAGATGTGAGATGACACTAAAGGAATGTTCAGATGTGAGATGACACTAAAGGAATTTTCAGAGCGATATTTAGGATTTAACTGACTAATGGGAAGTCTAAATGTAAGATGAACAAAGGGGGTGTCAAAATGTAAGACGACACTAATCGAATATCCAGATGTATGATGATGATACAGATATTCAGATGTATAATGACAGAACGTCCTTCATTGACCTGACTGTTTTAATAAAGCTACCACTTTTTGTGTCTTTCAATAAGCGTCCAATGATCGTTGTCACTGCGAGTTAATTTGCTGGTCAGAACAAAACCTATAATTCTGACGTGCTAGAACTCATTGTGGTAATCACATAAAAATGTATTCAAATAAATATCAAAGACAGTAGAACTCATGGAAAGGTCTGGCCTACCAACCTTCTTCCCTCTCATCCTAAGTCATTTCATTCCAAATCTATACTAGACCCCCCCCCGTGTCTTCAGTAGAGTCATGTTGAACCAAAAACAACCCGCCAACACCGACTCACACGCACTATTCGTCCTGATCCGCAGCAAAACTTAATATTCCCGTTAAAAGTTCGGTTAGTAAGTATGAACGGAACATTATGAGCATTGATTTTAGATAACACGCCCAGGCCGTAATAGCTATTATAATAGGCAAGTATTTTTTTTTATCGGGTTAATGCAGTGAGTTGCTGGTCTTGGTTGGTGGGGGTGGGGAGGGGAGTAAGTGAGTGAGTGAGGGAGCAGTGCACATGCTCTGTGTATTGAGTTATCAGCTGAGATTTAGAATTGGAATGTAAGCGCGGCTCAAAGTTTGCTGCGTGCGTGTGTCATTGAAAGAGGTTAGTGTTTGTAGCGAGGAATGTGGGTGTGTCTTTGGGGGACGTTTCTAAATAATTTGTTGTTGGTTGTTTTTTATTTTCTTTTTTATTTATATTTTATAGTAGTGAGTACTTTCAACGAATTTCAGGGTTGATATACCTTAAATGCAAAAATAATGATTTTCTATACCATAATCGTGAATGGTTTACAGCCATTACAGGGGCTACTTCAGTTCAGTTTTGGTTCGCTATTATTATGTACATAGGTCGCCTCCAGTATCTATAACGGGCATCTTCATTAAATTTAGGGGTCACCCCTATTAGTTACAGAAGTCGCTCCACGAACCAGCTGTAGGGTCAACATCTTTAAATTACGGGGGTCTTCTTCATTAACAACAGGGGTCGTCTTGATTAACAACAAGGCTCGTCGTCATTAACAACAGGGGTCATATTCAGTAACAACAGGGGTCGTCTTCATTAACAACAGGGGTCGTCTTCAATCAGGTAAAGGTACGTCACCGTTGATTCTAAGGTTCGCTTACATCGAGTGTTAAAGTTGTCGTTTTCCATTGCAATATTGACTCATGTCATGAAATGAATCAATATACTTTATACGTATAAGCCAAGTTTCTCTGCTTGCCTGGAGCGTGGGACACGCGCACGTTTAGAGGGTCTGATAGTCGAGCAGTCCGCGAGGTTCGATCTACTTCTGATTTCAGAAGTTCACGCTCAGAAAAGTTTAGCTGTGATCGATCTGTGACTGATTCACATTCCGTCAACTGTAATTGTCCACACCCGAGTTTTCAGCGCAAAGTATCTAAAACAAGAATGTTGATAGCGACGCCTCTGTTGTGTCATGATACTTTAAATAGATTTTTTGGCTACTGATGAAACGTTTAACGTTATCTGATGATTTGAAATACCCCGGGAAAAATGCACTGGCGGTGATGCGATTTGCGTAAATATTTACTTTACTAAAGTTTCTTAACAAAACATGAATTTAACCAATGAATTTTATAGCTCTAAATTATCGAAATAGCTATTTTTTGAGGTGATGCTAATGTGGATTTTAAAAAATTGATTATTACGTCTGGATGTGGTATGTTGGGTGTTTGTTGTGTGCTATGTGATGGGATGTTTGTGATGTTGGTCCGAATGTGTTTTTGAGGATGGTCGTATGTTTTGTGTGGAGGATGTGGACGTGTTTGTACAGATGTCTTTGTTGTGGCCCAGAAGACGTCTGGGATGTGAGATCATAAGTTAATAGAAAGATTTGTGACTGGTTTTAACCGCTCGGTGTACCCGTACAATGTTTTTTTTTAAATCAGGTTTCAACTGACTATTTGGAGTTGAATAAATGGTTTAGTTTTTATATTTATCCAATATTTTTCGCTAAAAAAAATCGACTTAACGTCAATTGTAAGATAAAGTTTCCGAAAGGAAGTACATTGCAGAAAAATAAGCGGAAAGAAATGAAACGAGAAGTAGTACTTTAGTAAATCACAACCAAAAAGAAATTATATGGGCCTCGTCTGTATCTTCTTTCCGTTTTGTAATTCATTCATACTCTTTGTCACCCCTCTTCTCTTCTTCGTATGTAGCCCGTGATAACAATATCGTCTACCAAGTCTACAATGCCAAGATATTTCCTCCCATCTCCCAAATCGTTATCTACCTCACATGAATTTATCTCCCTTTCCCTCTCTCCGTTTCACCGCAACGATGCTTGAACTCATGCCCCACCCGCCCACTCGTCTGTACATTATTAATGGCAACCCTATGGGGAGGGCAACCAGCGTACAACTCAATCAATGACGCATCACACAACGAAAGTCGTTATTGTCGTCTGCTTGGGCCAGGTATTTGTTCCATACCTGGGCGCGCTTTTGTCACGTCATTTGCCGCTCATTGTCGTCTGCCAGGGAAAGCTGAAGGTTGAGACGCCTCATTGTTTGGTAGACCGGCGGCCATCCCCCGTGCAAACTTTTCAATTCGGTCTAATTACTGGTGACCAAACTGGAGGCTAAATGCACCGGTCGTTTAGTCCACACCTCTTTTTACATGCACGCACGCACACCCCACCACGTCAACACAATCTCATACCTCGACCACATACACACCTCTTTCCCCAACCACATACACACCTCTTTCCTCAACCACATACACACCTCTTTTCCCTAATCACATACACACCTCTTTCCCCAACCACATACACACCTATTTCCCCAACCACATACACGCCTCGGTAACCATACAAAGCGACAATTGACAAAACGACACGGTGACAAAACGACAAGTGACAAAACGACAAGGTGACAAAACAACAAGTGACAAAACGACATGGTGACAAAACGACAAGTTTACAAAACAAGTGACAAAATGACATGGTGACAAAACGACATGGTGACAAAACGATAAGGCTACAAAACGATATGGTGACAAAACGACAAGATGACAAAACGACAAGTTTACAAAACAAGTGACAAAACGACATGGTGACAAAACGATATGGTGACAAAACGACAAGGTGACAAAACCTTGTTTAATCAATTGTCGTTTTGTCATGGAACAACACGCCTCTTACCCTATCACATAAAAACAATTTCGTCCCTCAAAAAAAATCTTCCCCCAAACAAACACACATTTCCCTTTCCACCAGCTACATATGATTATTCTTTCAGATTGAGAATATGGACAATTCGGGAAAATATCCTATTGATGTTTCTAGTCCCATGATATCACAGAATGCATTTAAAATACTCGGCATCTCGTGTATCACACGTCATTCAGGTGATAATTGTAGGAGATAACCATTGAACGCATGATGAAACATTTCAATGTTTTGTTTACGTGTTCTATCAAAGATTTTTATTTGTATATTATTGTTGTTGTTATTTCATACATGTGTTATGTAAGTTTGACCCCGCAGTAAAGAGAGGTCTTACATAAGAAAAAAAAGTACATAATTTGAACAGACTGCCAAAAATGTGCTACATTTTATTTTATTTCAAGATTGACTATTTTGCTAATCTAAAATCTTTTTCCAACGCTTATAAATCTTCAAGTAAAGTTCATAACGAAAGGGCTATTATTAATGTTGGCTGTATTACACACACATTTAGATCTTAGCTGAATGCTTTCCTATCGTTATACCTGCAACAACATAAAATAAAAAGATTTTAAAAAATAATATTTTGTTTCGTGGAAAGCGTATTATTACCTTTGGCTGCACGTTTGTATTTTTTATTTAACGATACCAGATTCTCAAAGGTCATTGATATTTGCAGCCCGTGGAGAGAATTTTATTCTGAAATACGAGAAGTTCAAATATACCTGGAACAAAAGACCATTTAACGTGCGTCGGATTTGCTAATGACGAAATTAAATTCCTTTTCATAGGTTTCGTATGTACATGGAGGAGACAACTGGAATTATTTAAAAAGTAAATATGAGTAACCTTTCTTAGAATCTTTTATTCATTCACTAAATGCAAATTTAGCCTTAAGATAAATGTTTTTACATAATCAGATTTCATTTTAAGCCCTGTTCTCATTACGCCATGGCCTTGTTATGGTTGGAAACCTTTGATGGGTTTTTTGTATCCTTTCTGGTCAGAAATGATGTTTCTATCCTACTAACAATATTAAAATACTACTTAGAATTAGTTGTTACAAGTTTCTTTGATAATAGGTAGAGTTAGAAATAATTTACAACTGGAATTTTCCGGGGAAAATAAATGTGGTCTAAGCCATAAGCAACTTACCATGACATAAATGAATGCGTAGAATAACGGTACACTCGACTTTGTTTGTTGATGAGCCTTATCAGGAAAACGTAAGAGAATTAAATGGTACAAGGATTGGCACCCTACCATGGAGCTGACTTCCGCTAGTAAACGGGATCACATCGGGGAACGGTAATCAACCCTGTACGAATGTACGGTATCCATTTGTGGAGTACAATAATATCAGAGTATGGAATCGTATTTCGAAAGGGATCCTATCGGAGAGAGAAATGTTTACACAAGACTTAGATGAATTGATAAAATGGGAAACTAACTAGAGTATGCCTTTCCACCCAGAAAAGTGTCAACTGTTAAGAGTAACAAAGAAAAAGAAACAAATAAGTTCAAAATATTACATTCATGGAAAAGAACTGACCCAAACTAAAGATGCAAAATACTTAGGAGTCTTAATAAATGAGAAACTATCATGGAATCCCCATGTCATTGAAGTTATTAAAAAATCAAACAAAACCTTAGGCTTTATAAAAAGAAACTTTAACAAATGTAATAGAGATATAAAACTAAAATGCTACCTCACTTTGGTGAGACCTGTACTAGAATATGCATCTTCTGTATGGGACCCATCCACCAAAGAAAACATTGATAAACTAGAACAAATTCAAAAAAGAGCTGCCAGATTCATTACTGGAGAATATTCGAAACTGACAAGAATAACACCATTAGTTTAATCATTAAACCTTGAAACACTAGAGGATAGAATAACCAAAAGCAAAGTAGTAATCATACATCTTGCAATTAATTCTAATTTAGAAATACAACACAAAGATAACTTAATACAACCCTCAGATAGACATATGGATAAAAACACCTTTCTTATTCCGTATGCAAGAACAAACACATACAAGTTTTCCTTCTTCCCGTCCGGAATTCGGGCGTGGAATGGGTTGCCTGAAGAATCCAGGAAAACCAACACTTTATCAGCATTTAAATCTCTAATAAAAATGCAGGACTAAACACAAACCATAGATAAGCGTAGGACGCAATAATCTTCTGTATAGAAGGAGCGTCTGTAAACAGATAAGATAAGATAAGATAAGATAATAATTATTTACATTGTCGTAACACAAAAGAAAATATTACACACCAAATGTGTTTGTGGTATTTCTAGGAATTCCACACGTACATAAGACATTGGGATTTATTTATTATATATTAATGGATGGCTTTACCTTAACAGATTGCACGATTTCTTACTTAGAGAATTTATAAATTTAGATATGTAAAAATAGGGCTGCGGAAATTAACGATTAATTTTACAATGTTTCTGAAATGAGTCGGGCAAATGTCATTGGGGTGCGCAAGAACTGTTGGTGGTGCGTTGAATGCAGTCACTGAATGCCCAATGTTGTCAGCTGCGCATTTTTTGTATATTGGATTTTTGTTGTTATCTGTAAAAAAAACATTCTTCGAGTGTCCTTTTGTATCTTGTATTTATCGTATATTAAAGCATTTGTATCTCGAGGTACCACTGTAATGAATAACGATTTAATATGTTCTTCCATTGCTTTGAAAGTTTAATCTTTATACATATTTGATTCGACTGCTTGTCGATATTTCCTACAGAGTGGTCAGTATATGTTCCAACCCCGGTAACTAAAGCTTTTTGCTGCCCCTTAAAACGAAGTAAAAAAAAGGTACTCTTTCGATATAAGTGTGAACATTTCCGACAGGGAATGTGGGTTCGAGGGCTGACATTCCTCTCCATTGCCTTCCGTTACGCCAATGCTTACCAAGCAATATCAACTTTTTGTTTCCTTCCCGACCATCAACACTGCATGATGGCTTCTCATGTAAGGATATACACCAATTAGCCCACAGGCCCGCGGAACATAAGCAGAACTCAAGGATGTCAAAGATTCAATCACAGATCTGAAACACGGGTCCCAGGGCGGTGTCTAGCATCATACGACCTGATAGGCGGCAGATCACTTACCTGTGCGTCGCTTACCCGCCTTCAGCTAGCAACATGTTTTGACCCAAGTCGTAACTGCGAAAACATGACGTCTTCAACTTTTGTGTCTGGTGGGGTAGAGGGTGAGGGTGGAAGTTGTGAGGGTAGGGGGTTGTTATGGGGTCTAATGTACAATGATAAGTTTCAAACCCTTGACGGGGACGTCAGGGGGTCTCATGGACAATGATAAGTTTCAAACCCTTGACCCCTAAACCAAAGGACGTGGAGATGTCTACCGCATATGACGTAAGAGCCGTGATGACAGACCGTGATTGTCCTTGCCCGTGGGGGCCGAAATGTATATTAATGATGGCATCGTGGCAAAGATGTTTACGATATTGTCTTGTTGACAGATATTTATACGGAGTCGTCATAAAACGAGTTCTGGGGGGTCTGCTCGAGAAGTTTTCCGTCGCGACGGGGAAAAAAATCAGTAGTGCCCAGGCCAAGAAAGTTTTGAATAAAAGTGTGTTTTTAGCCATGACACCAGATCATGTTTTTATCTTGAAGGAACGACATCTTGGCGTGTTAGTTGCTGCTTTAGCCACCACCTCCCAAACCCTCCCCAAGGGTGTATTGATAAATGTCTCTTGTGGTGCTGGAGTCTGATATTGGCGTTGTTTTCGTATAGCTATGTCCCTTCTCAATCATATCGTTGGTCTCATTCCTGGTTGACATGTTTGTGTTTATAAATAGCACAGAGGGATAACTTCGTATTGAGTTGACCTTTGACTCGATAGATTCATAAGGATTTGGTGGGTGGGGTGGGGATAATCTTCGATCTTTACAAAAATCAGAGCACAACCAGCATGCTATAGGACAGGGGTCGGGAAACATTTTGTCCGAGAGAGCCATAAACACCACACATTTTGAAAAGTAATTCAGCGAGAGCCATAAATTGAGTTTTAAACTAAAAATTCCACTAAAAATGTGTGCATTGTGTGTATTTTCAACACTAAACGTACAATAATTATTTCTTTGTAATAACATTGTTATGCAGTTTTTATATGCAGATAGGTAGATCAAGGGAGTCTGAATAAGCCATGGTTTCCCGACCCCTGCTAAAGGCTAACAGGGAAAGTGTTTGCGCTCTAGAAAAAAAAGTCATCATCCTCACCATCAATGGGGTTGCAACCAGCGGTTTCTGTTCATAAATTCTAATCGTAACATAATTCTAATTCAACCGTAAATTTATCTTTGTCTAAAATCTTATACGAATCTGATAATTTATCTCCTCAAATGATAATTCCTTTGGCATATTTTATAGTAGTGTGATAATTTTATGTCTCTATTATCTCTATAATCTAACGATCCTCTCGCGCTATCTTCTACCTGTATCTGACCGTTTTCTGACCATTATTTCTCTTTCTTACCATTCTATCTATCTGTCAATTATCTATATTATAATCAAACCATTCTCTCGCTCCATATTAATCCATCGATCGCTAACGATGTCTGCTATTTAAACAACGGGCGCTACAAGCGATCCTGTCGAGAAATATTATTGCTAAGATTTTCTCATCCGCCCATGATCATATAATCGTGACATTAACGCCCATTCGACCATGGCCAGGTGTTAGACGCATAATGGACAGTCGTGAATGTGTCAGGCCGGCGAAGTGGCCTAATCACAAAGAGTTGGTCGTCGTTACATGATGCAATGACAGTTATGACGCTATTGAGCCAATAAACCGGCCCAGGATCTAACTACAGGAATAATTATGGAGTTATGGTTATAGGACATCGATTAGGGATTGACAGTTTCTTGTAATTTAACTGTTGCATTTTTATTTGATTAATCCATTAATAAAAGTAAATAGAAGTTCAATGAAAATATTTATGTTTTCAACAATTTGTATTTTTGTAAGAGAGCAATCGTGTTTGAAGTAATACTGGTAATGGCATAAGGGTAATAAGAGCATGCGACTAATTCATGTATGCGTGTATTTAGTAAATAATTATATTATATGACGTTTTCTACAAAACTTAAATAAAGCCGCGATAAATCAGATACAATTTTTTTTTAATATCCTCATTGATTTTGTTTAGTTTCCAGAGCGTTAAGTTGATTACCCTATAGAATGGACAACCCACCTGTATATTATCTATGCAGATTGTCCAATCTTTTTATAATTTTTATTCTTTATATATTTCATTTTATTTTTTATCGTCCGTTTGGACGCTTGTTAAAAACTTTGATATTGTTTAAACTGAAGGCTTTGTTGACACTGGACAACCAACACACTACCATCATTCAAAGCTCTAAATAAAAATGCAAGACTATACATAAACCATGGTTAAGAGTAGTACACAATAATCTTCTGTATAGAAGGAGCTTCTGTGTTGTATAAAATAAGATATTACATAAGATTGACGCGGCTCAAATATTTTTTTTTAATTTTTCCGGGAAAACTGTTAACTAGAATCATTGTTAATAAAAACAACCCGTAAAAAACCAAGTTTTTGACTATAAATCCTTTATGTACGAGAAGTAATTAAAAGAATGTTCATTATAATACGCAGCGCCAGACCATCCAGAAATAATGAATGTCGTCTGATAACTTGAATTTTTTAATGTATTAAATTATGAATCTATTATGATATATATTTTTTTTATCTAACAAAAAATTATTGTTACATTGTTATTAAAATCTATCAATTTTTTAACGAGGGCTATTCAATGCTACCAGATGTATATACTGGGGTACACATGTGTCGAAATTTTTGGAAACACTGCAATACCGCATACTTACCATGGAATGGTGAATACTTTGTGGCATTGGCGTTTCAGAAAACTCTTCAGTTTGAGAAAATTAGTTTCTTGACATAATTAACGTTTTACAGGAATAGATTTTCAAAGTGCTTCAAAACACACCTTAAGTAATTAGCTGATGTTTAAAATAAATAAAAACATAAATCCCTTTTTTTTTCTTTTAAAAAACATTTCCCTAAGTCGCGAAGGCACTGTGACAATTGAAGAGATTTTAAAGTTATGAAATGCTTGAAAAGGCATTAACGTTTCAGTGTCATATTTTTTATAACTTCAGTTTACAAAGGAATTTTTTTTTAAAAGACATATTACCCAAATATAAGTCGCTGTTGTTTGTCATGCCCCCCCCCCAAACTAGCGCACCGAAAAGTAAAATCACAACATTTGAAACGTATCCTTTAAACCTCTTTCACTCTAGAAGTTTATCAATGTTGCTAGTGTCTTACTCGATAACATTTTTTTTTGTTGTATTTGAAGTTACCCCATGTGACAAAACCATCAAAAATAAATCATCAAATTAATTTGTTGACTTTTTTATTTTTCTTTCCAGGCACATGCATACGACGGATTAAAATAATAGGAGAAGACACCAAAGTCGGTAAGCATTTGTACGTGTTACGGGGTCTCAAAGCAGATTTGTGACCAGATAACGGGTCATTAAACAAAATTTAACATGACGAACGAAATGTACACACAAAAACGGATGAAAACTCGTATTAACTTATTGAAATGCGTTTACAAGTTTTGCGGGTCCAAGGTGATGTCTAGGGATTTTTTTTAAAAAACCCCAGCCTTGCTTCGAACTTGAAGATCTGGTGTTTGAATTAGAACCAGATCTTGGAGTAAAGTTTAAATCTGCATCTCCAAAGCTGGGGTATTTACTTGTTATTGAGAAACTTGGTGGCGATTGCCATCGTGTCAATAAGACATTTTTAGTTCTTTTGAATTCTTTAAACTTCTTTATTAAATGCTATATCACATGTAGCATGCGAAAATTGTGAGTATGTTCATATATTATACTAATTATTACTTATAATAATCGAGGAAAGGCGAAACAATGTTTAATGAGTCGAAAAGGAAAAAAATATGATAGACAAACCGGAGCATAACAAAAAAATGGGGAAAGGCTGTAATACGGTGCAGTCGCTTCATGGGGGAGAATTTCATCTGCAATATATCTGCTACTTTTAATGAAGCAAAGACGAATATATATTTTCACACACGATATCGAATTGCATTGTGATCTCCAGGATTTGCATAGTCTTGCTACTTGATTAGTTTCCTTTTGATTTTAGATCAAGTACATTTCCAGCATATATATAATCAGCTTTGTCTAATCAACTCAAATAGTAGCATCGTTAAATATTTAAATCATTTTAGATTGCCTTTACTGTTTTCTCACGCTCTAACCATTTTGTCACTTTCTCTCCAACCCCAGCACTCTCTTTGTTTTCTAAATTCTATGTCTTTCTTTTCTCTATCATTTTATATCGTTAAATCTTTCTATCTTTCTCTCTCTCTCTCTCTCTCTCTCTCTCTCTCTCTCTCTCTCTCTCTCTCTCTCTCTCTCTCTCCCTTTCTCTTTCTCTCTCTCTCTCTCTCTCTCTCTCTCTCTCTTGCCCTGTCTCTCTCTCTCTCTCTCTTGCCCTGTCTCTCTCTCTCTCTCTGCCCTTTCTCTCTCTCTCTCTTTCCTCTCCCCCTCTCTCTCTCTCTACCTCTTTCCCAATGTCTCACTGCCCCCAATGAATTTCTCTCGAGAGAGATACAATTAACCCATGCTACATCTAGGTATGAAAAATTGTACCATTTTCTCTCCTTAAATGTCCTCGTCGTCGCCACTCTATTCTCTTCTACTCAAGTAATTATATACTCCTTCAGCTGACTTCACCTTTTCAATTTCATAGCCATCTGAGAAATAAACTGGATATAACCAGCTTAATCAGGGCATTATCCTTCTATATTGGCTATCTCTCTACTTGCGCTTGAAACTGACGCTGACGGAAAATCTCAAAAATAAAAAAAATCAACTTTCCTTATTCGCGCCATCACTTTGAGCAAAGCGGTTTCGTCCCGTAAACAAAATTGCCCCCTGAAAACGCTACAAAGTGGTTTAAATAAATATTGTTAACCCTTTTTTGAGATCGCTTCTCGGGACACGTTTTTTTTTAAGCCGCTTCAGACCAGCCAGAGTGGAGCCCGTTTGGCGTTCCATCTTTCTGCGAGAACTCCGTTACAGAGTCACATCCGGTCGCCATATATTTAGACGTGTTTCTTCACGAAATCTGCTGATCAATAAATAATCTTTTTTTTAATTATTATTATTTTTTATTTTTTTATTTGTGGTCGTACCTAGCAAGATCATTAAACAGCCGCACATAACCAGAGGATGGTGTGGCGTACGTGATCGTTGCAGTGTTAATATTTTTGTGTATGCCATTATAATGGCGTTAAGGGTTATTGATCTCTATAAAAGTAATTCAGTCATTATTCTATACTACTTATTACGCTGAAGACTTCTTTGCCATCGTTCGGCTGTTGCGAAATGACCACGTCGATTTTTTCCCGAAATTTTTTTGAGGCGTGTTCTTGAGGGTCGGCAGCTATATGTGTATTGCTCTTTCAAACACATATACAGAAGAAACAAAAACACCGAATGTTTTAACTTAGTGGTAAAAAATTATTAATCGCAACACGTAAAACCCATTATTTTATGGATATTTCTACTTCACAAACAATCGGACCCGTACCTTCCCCGCTCACCCCTGACCTTTTTTTACCTATCCTTAACGCTTTTCCCTCTAACCCAACCAGTTTTAAAACCAGTATTCTCCCATATCACCACCATCCCCTTTCCACAAAACGACCCTGACTCTTACCATCACATTCCCGACTTACCTCTACCACCACGTTTTCTCCTCAACCCACCAACTCTCCCCTTCTACCGCTCCCCACCCCACCAAACACCCAATCTACCCTCCTCCCCACGAGACAGATCACCCGTCTTCTTCAATATTGCATCCAGTGCCCAGTCGAACAAGGACAGAGGAGAAAAACACCAGCGGGAATCTAAGGAGGCTAACAGCGCCGCCTGTTGGGCGTGGGTGATCGGCTGGAAGAATCAAACACAGCACAAGGGAGCGAATCCAATTTTCGGGCTTATCAAGTCATGATTGGAACTCTTCTGACTAGGAAATGTGACCATTAGCTTCAACTTTGTTTCTCTTACTCTCATTGGCTCGCCCTCCAGCAAATGGCCTACAGATGACGTCATTCACTTTTTTTTTCTTTTTAAGCTCCCCGCTCTTTTGGTTGGTTTACAACTCGTGCGTCCCCAAAGTAAAACACATGGCACTAAAAAGCCAAATGTTGTTCTAATATTATTTTACTTCAAAATCATACTGCCTACATTTATGGGTGGAATTACTTCGTTACATTAGGGTCATCTAACTAAAACATTCGGTCCGGTAAGCGGGAGATGGGACGGTCCTGATCTAGTGGCATTTTAAACCTAACAACTCAGCCTGCAAAATCGAAAATCTTTCAAAAGTTGGCTCGATAAAAATCCGTCACCAAAAATATATATGGCTTCGGACGGATTTCAAAAAATCTGGCCAAAGCCGCCTCCGGCCGGATTTCAAAATTTGAATCCGGTACACCCCTAATAATATTCAATATAAAACATTAGATATTGTAACTACAACATCTAACGACATTACAGTACACATAAGCTAAGTTTATTATTTAAAGAAATATTTTGCTGAATTAGTTTGTTACCAACTCGGTGTCTATCAACGGTAACAATACGTAAAGAAAAACGGATGCGATCAGCGTTTGAATTGACAAAACCTACTGAATCGATATCTTAAAAAACATTTTTAACCCGCCGAATGCCATATAATAAACCAGTACGTCACGTCTTTGTGATCTATTGTTTCCAGAAAATAAAATCTAGTTTTCTGTTTTCTGAGGAGCACAAATTGTTTTTAAATATTTTAATGTCCCTAATATATTGTAGCTAACGGTTTGAAAAGAATAAACCCAGACTGACAATATTTAAAGTGTGCCAAACGTGCGGTCACGTGCGATGACGTCACTTGCACATGCAGCCCTGCAAGACAACCCATAGGTCACGCCGGCTAATAGGAAATCTCATCTGGTTGTGTTGTGAGCAGAGCGGCCATGTTACCACTGTCCCGGCCATTAAGGGGCGGGTCTTTCGGTCCTAAAATTGTTTGGCCCTTGGGCTCAGATTTCTAAGTTCAAAATATTTGCACGGTGTTCGCTGGATTCGCGTTACATGCAGAAAGCAAATACAAAAAAAATAATGCTTTAAAGAAAAGAATCCGTCTATCTCTTTGATATATGAATACTGTGATATTCTTGGGGTGAAGGGATGAAATATGACAAGACATGAGAGAAGAGCACGGAATTATTTTTTTAAAAAATATATAATTGCTGATATTCAGCATGGAAAAAGAAATAACTTCAATAAGAATTTTTTTTTCATTTCTTAACAATAAAACATTGTGCTGAAAGAACAGCCAAGGTTTTTTTTTATACCTGCCCCCACATTCTAACATTTCTCCTGTATTTTTTTTTATAATTCCCGTGTCTTTAATTGTGTTTTTAATTAAAACTCTAGCTAAGTTGCATACATATTTGTGTTTTTACCTTGCTTTCTGGTGAGTTTTAACACAAGTTTTTAAAATTCATGTCTTTTTTTTTACACCAAATAGTTAGTCTCGTTCATTTCAGTAACCAATTGCTAACTAATATTTTTCTTGCACGGCATTTTTACACGGTTTTCACATAGATAGACCCAGCTGAAAAGACGCCATTTTCTTCAAATGTATCGCTTTTTGCTTATTTGAAATATAGACGGACCAATAAGTGTGTTTCGCCGTGATGAGAAACACATTCACAGATGTGATTAGTTGAAATCGAGATTCTTTCTAATCTGCGGGTCTCTGTTTCAGACGTTTCTATTTCCATTCATGTCTTCTCGTGTTCAGACGGGAATATAACTTTGGGTTTCATTTTGGAACGAATTATATACGAAAAAAAAATAATTGAGGAAAATTTTTTTAAAAAAATATTGCATTTTTTCCCTAAAGAAGGGCTTAGTTGACTTGTCTGAGCTGATTACCTGAACAGATAGCTGTGAGACCACAGGGCGTTTCTTAAAAGATGACTTCCCGGATGTCTTCACTCGTAGCTCTCAAATGATGAAAAAGAGATAAGAAATGTTTAATTTTACAAAATCAAATTTTGGTCATTTTATACAGCTTCTATAAAATTTCTGTAGTTTAAATTTCGGGGTGAATCAATGATTATTGCGTTACAAAGGTAAATTCTGGGGCCTAAAAGAAATACCAGCCAACTTGTCCTTTTTTACGGGAAAAAGTTCGATTGTTCAAAACGTAATTCAGATGGTCTCCGTCTGGTACCGTAATGACGTCCTTTCTTGTATATTAATTACGTTCTTCTTGTAACTTAATAAAGTCATTATTTTACTTTAAAGACGTCCGTCTTGTATCTTAATGGCGGCCGTCTGAACTTAACGGAAAACGACTCGCAACCAATGTTCCCTCTAAGGTTCGCAGGTCCTTGTGCAAAGTAAAAAAACAAACTTGTGTGCAAAGTTGCTTAGCATTCATTTCTTGTGCAATATTTTTTTTTCAAAATTTGTTGCGCGACAATCCTAAACTGCTGCGCGGCGTCGGTCAGATATCTGCGCAGCCACACAGCTTAAAGGGAACATTGTTCGTAACTCTATGGGGCCCGTCTGAAAATTTTGGTGCCCGTCTATAACTTTATGGTGCCCGTCTGTAACTTTTTAAATTCTTTCATACACCTTGTAAACGATATCATGCCATATTTCATGATCCTTCGCAAAGACAATAATATATTGTTTTTTGTTGTTGGGAGTTTATTTACTTCGTTCATCTACTGGACCATTGAATATGGCTAATAAAAATGAAACGTCAAAAATAACAACATAACATAACGCAGGCTCGCAAGTAACAGGCAAGCTTTAAGAAAGCGGCCATTGTTGTCTGAGATGCGAGTTTTACACAACGGCCGTGGGCCGACGATAAACGATTCTTTCATGCGACTGTTTACCCATTGGAGACGCTCTTATTTCTAGATACAGGGCTATCTTCGGACTGAACTCCATTCATTCTGTAATGAGTTGCTTACCTCTCCAAAATAGACAGTTTTGAGATACGAATTTCCAGCCCTCGATGATGTTTGCTTCTTCGCCGTTCCCAACACTTATGTTCCAAGTGCTGGCTTCCGGTACATGGGGAATACCCACATCCAAGATACACACGTGTTTCCTGCGAATGTGTTACTGACCTACAGAGAAAACAATAGCATTCTCTAGAAACCTTAGCTCAAAATCGTGGTAGGGGTCTGTTCGTGGAAATGTCAAATGTTAATTTAGGATCATTGAACAAACAGTGCAACATTCACATACACTCATACACACGCACTCACATAGTCGCTCATTTCAAACAGTTTGGGGATCCCTGCTTAACCACAATATTTGATTTCAATTAACGATTTGAATATGAAAAGCCTTGGTACAAAAATGTACGCATAATTTAAACACGTCATTTTTATTCGTTTCATTCCACATGTGGACAAGCGAAGCTCAGTGAAGTGTGGGCCGGGCTCACGTTAGAGTCCGCTCCCTTTGTGTTACACTTCTGCTTAATTGATGCAACTAAACCCCCTCCCTCTATTCACACGCAAACTTACACGCAAATAAGGACTTAAGTGCACCATTTTATTTGTTATCACCCACGCTCATACAAAAACACGCACACCACCTTTAAACAAGCACACGCATACATACAAACATGCAATCTCGCTATAGCTCAGTTCAATTTTTAACATGGCTCAGTTTGGCAAAGATTGTCACACAGCGTGTTCAATGTTCCATCTATTGTAGGCGGGTAGTGGTTTGCTCGTGGCTACAATGTTTCATTTGCTTACCTAGAAGCGTGGACATAAGTAAGAGTTGAAGGGGCTCCAAACCTTGCTTAGCGATCGCCATTACCTCTTTTGTAAGATACGCTTTGCTATGTGAGGAAGAAAAAACCATTCTGGAATACAAATAAATTTGTGCTTTTTTTCTGTTTTTTTAAAATAAATAATTAGTTAATGTTCGTGATTTACCTTGTGAGTATGTTGATGGAAACCTTGTTTATTTGTTTTGATTACCATTGGAAGAAATATTAGAATTAATGTTGTGATTTTTTTTTAAAGCAAAAACATATCCATCTGCTAAATTCAGGGGTGGCCAGACCTGTAGTTACTAAGAGCAATTTTAAAAACCTAAAAATTTGTCGAGAGTCGCAGTGAAGCATTATAGGTTCACGAACAATGTTCCATTTAAGCTGCAGATATCTGACCGACAGCACACATCAGTTTAGAATTACTGCGCAGCAAATTTTGTAAAATATTGCTAAAAATTGGATGCTGTCCAACTTTGCATGCGAATTGCTTCTTTTTTACTTTGCGATTTATTTTTTAAAATTATTTTTATTGGCATTTAAAGTCGCAGAAGCTTGGAATTTTTGGGTTCTAATATTGAAATAGCTTCCTCGAAGTTGAACACAGAAGAGCCGGATGCGGCTCGCGAGCCGCAGTTTGGCCACCGTTGAACTAAATTGACATTTCAGATTTTGATAACTGATGGTAACTATGTAACTATATTTGGAGATATACACGTATTTGGTCTTATTTAAAAATTGTAGTGGCTTATAAAAAGAAATCCACAGAAAAATCATTGGTGGTTTTTTACTTTATTTGATGCAACTTTTTAAAAAAATATATATTATCTGTGTGGGTGGGGGTATGAATATATATTATATTATTAAAGAGATTCACCAAGATCTAGTTGGCTGCCTTACGATTTCATGTCTTTTCTTATATAACAGTCGGTGACCGTCAATGTTTGGGGGGTAGTAAAGTAACGAATTTGAGAACCAATAGTTGCTTCGCTGCGAAGGTCTCATCTGATGTAAAGGGCGAGCACTTCCACCCAATACTAAAGGGAATGAATCAAAATTGTATCCCGGTACAAAATGTTGGCCCTCGCGACTAAACGACCAACTACTCACGCGCCCCATATTGTATTTTAATGTCTACCACCGGCTTTAGAATTCTGGTCTTGCCCTGAAATAAATCCACTTCACACAGTCTAGGTTAGATCAGATTCGGCAAAATGTTGCTTGCGTCGGCCTTGACCTTCAATAGGAAAAAAAAGGGGGGGGGGTTGTACTAATCGGAAATTATGATTGTAGGCCATGGGTCGGCAACCTGCGGCTCGCGAGCTTGCGGCTCTCCAGTTGCAGGCGCAAACATCAATAAATATATAATTTTGTTTTCAAAACTGGTGTTAGTGGCTATTTAAAAAACTGGGCTTTTTGCTTGTCATTAAGATATGATTGATTGTAACGAAAAATGTCTAACGAAGGCGGACATAAGAAAAAAGGCACAAAGAAAGATTTTTTTTAAAAATCACTTAAAGAAAACATACATTTGTAAATATTAAGTTTTCCAGATTTTACTGCCATTACTATTCGATATCTCTCACATGATTGCTCAAATTTTACTGTGATAACAACAGTACTCTAAAACTAGTATTTTCTCAAACGGTAAAGGAAGCTATATAAATGAACCATTCCTCGCAATCTCGTATATATTTTTAGGTGTACTGTAATCTCTGCACTGAATGCTACTCTTTGTTGGCTGTCTTTTTCCCCCCAATTCACAAAGGCTTTTAACAAGTCCTACTGTTAGATCCTGCACTAACAGTCAACACCGTCTACGTAAATAGGAAATAATTCAAATCAATTTCAATCGTGTAATTTCTAAACAAGGAATTCTCATCGGAACAGGTTTAGAAAATTAAATTAACGCCCAAACGGTGATTTTTAACAATTTAATTTTTTAAACATAAAAACCAGTGTTTCTTAACCGCGTGTTCGATACCTTTTTGGATTTCTTTGAAAGTTTTAAAGAGAATATTACCTTACTTAGTGCAATTACATTTCAAATATCACAAATCTAAGCCTAAATCCAGATTAGCCCAAATAAAGATAGTTCTATTGCAAATCCCCACAGACAGGTACGTGTCGTAATAATTAAGGACTAAATGACAGTGGTGAATGCGAGGAATCGATAACATTTTCCAAAACAAAAGCAAAAATCGAGTCATTAAAGCGACGATTACCTGGGACAAAGGCTGGTGTTGCTGGTATTAGAATACTCGCTGTGCTATAAATATTAACCGAACATCGATTAAAGTTCTTGTTTGACTGCGGGAAGAGAGAGGGGGGGGGGAGAAAAGAGAGGGAAAAAAAGGGCTATCGATCCTGTCTCGATAAAAGAGTCTAATAGGTTCACTCTACGATCTGGCATTGTTGTCATAGAAGTGCGTGGACGCCAGCGATTCCTCATCAATATTACAGGTCGATTACCTCTACGCTGTACCGGATTACGCCGCCTAGAGAGTGGTGGCTTGGGTCAGGGTGGTAAATTGGAAAAGGGGGGGGGGTAGGGCATGGTATAGATGATAAACAAAATACTGAGTGATTTTCATCAATTAGAAAAGTTTATGTTAAACACGGAATCTAATCTGAAATGTAAACAATATGATAATGAAAAAGTAAGCCATTACGCTCTGCCTTTAAACAAAATTATAAATGGTGTTAGAAATTGTAGTTGTTTCAATCTGTTTTACTTTCTTAATCATGAAATATTACAGAAACTTTGGGAATTCCCCTGCTGATAAGAATAAAGATGCAGAAATTAGTTATTTTTAGAGTTCAGCCGCGAGATTAAGCCTCAAATTCTGTCTAGTCAAATTAATCGATGCATGCGGCACGCATTGTAATAAGTCATGTTATATTTATGTTTTCTAGTGTTGATACAATTTGGTAGCAAAACAAAATATCTTATACAACTCATTGAACTCCGTAAATCTCTCTTTAACACCCCAATCACTTACCCATGTAATGATGACGCAATAATTCACATACAAAACCTTACTACAAACCACGTAGTCTCTAGTCCAAACTCCCAGCCGTCGCTACCAGAATGCCACTTTATCTTAAGCGACTTTTGTGAACTAGAAGTCCTATTTGTAATGCACACCCCTTCCCTCCCTTCTTGTGCATCGCTCGCAATGTTTACCTTCTGGCTATTGTTTACCATATCTCTGTCGGTAATGATCTCATCATGACATTTACATACGGAGACATTCGTGTTAGGTTACGGGGGAAATATCATCGGCCCCTCTGGCATCCGTGGCACGGTTCACAAGTTGTTAGTAAACTGGACCTTAGTACACTGAGCCTTAGCAAACTGGACCTCAGTTAGCTTGACCTTAATAAACTGGACCTCGGTTAGCTGGACTTTTGTTAGCTGGACCTCAGTTTGCTGGACTTTTGTTAGCTGGACCTCAGTTAGCTGGACCTTAGTAAACTGGACCTCGGTTAGCTGGACTTTTGTTAGCTGGACCTCAGTTAGCTGGACCTTAGTAAACTGGACCTCGGTTAGCTGGACTTTTGTTAGCTGGACCTCAGTGTCACATGTGAATCATGAGTGAATCACCAGTGTATCATGTGTGTATTGCATGATCGGATGACGGAGAGGTCACGTGAGTAATAAACGCGGGAAGAAAGAAGCCTTCCCATTGGCTGAGAAGGTTGGGCGATCAGTTGTTAGAGAAGTTCCGGATTGGAAGGACGGAATGTGTGTGTGCCTCTGGATTTCCACGTTGTATAACCTCAAAAGATATTTATTGTACAAAGTATAAATATTAAAGTTGTTTTATTGAAACAAGTTCTTCAGTGGATTATTGTGTACAAGATTCTGTATTGAGAGAACGCTTACAAGAGTTACATATTAATAAGTAAAAAAGTCAGTCACAGTTATGCTCAGTTAACTGGATCTCATTTAGCTGGACTTTTGTTAGCTGGACCTCAGTTAACTGGACTTTTGTTAGCTGGACCTCAGTTAACTGGACCTCAGTTAGCTGGACCTTAGTAAACTGGACATCGGTTAGCTGGACTTTTGTTAGCTGTACCTCAGTTAGCTGGAGCTTAGTAAACTGGACCTCTTTTATCTGGACTTTTGTTAGCTGGACCTTAGTAAACTGGACCCTTTAATCATTTAACAAGATATTCATAAATTTTACCTTAAATTGTAGCTTACAAGGTGTTTATAAACTGGAACTTTTGATACTTGATCACACTGGGTGATTATGGCGATAGTGTTGATTTTAAGCAATAGTGGCCAAACTTTTCAGGGCGAGGCGTGCATCAGTGGGTCGTAAGACGTTAAATTACAGCATCTAAAAAAATGTATGTCTCAGTTCAAGCACATACATTCCGATTTCTTTTAAAGTGATTCACGCTTCCATGTGCTGTGACCTGCACAGAGCTTCGTATCGGACTGCGTGTGGGCCGAGGGCCGCAGTTTTGCCAACCACAGAGGATTTTTTTAAAAACTTTTTTTAACAGCCAGTGATAATAATGACATGAGATGGTGTTATTTTATGATACATGTGTGTGCAATATTATCGACCAAAGGGAGAAATGGTCAAAAAGTAAAAAGTGGATGGTGAGGGTATCATGAGACGAAGAGGCAGTATAAATTTGCTAATAACAGAGGGGAGAGTCACAAAGTCTTCAAGAGGTTGAGAAAGGAGAGACGCACACAGAATAGTTAATGAAAATCTAAAAGAGTTAAACAAGCGAAGGGAAGGAAAGAGATATATACACTAATAGAGAAGAAACGCATTATATATTTATATTTATATTTACATTTTTTAAAGATGAAATCTTAATGGAGAAAAAAAATACATTTGAAGCGAAATAACCGATTACATTTTTTGAAATTTCATTAAAATTTGAATATGAATTGTTACTTTTTTTAATTGTGAATTTTTTTAAAATTGAAAATAATTAGTTATTAATTTTAACTGATGACATTTTAAACTTCATTTTGAGAGTATCTTTGCTCTTTTACACTAGCGAAAATATATTTAACTAGCTGACCCGCGGCGTAGCATACGCCGCTAATGATTTAGTGACGGGTGAAGACTTCCTGAAAGACACAGTTGTCAAAATGGGGTGGGTTTGGGCAAACGACTGTGAGTGAATGAAAAGAAGGAACTCTGGAGAGACCCGCGGCGTATCACCCGTAAAAAATGACGGAAGTGTTCAGCTGAAATCTATTTATTTTGAAAAAATGCACTTTTTTTAGGGCGCCTACGGCGCCCACCTTTTTCAAAATCCCAACTAACTTGTCCTTGTTTGATCAATACGAAATATTAAACTTTCTGAAATGTACACAAAGTATTTTATAACTTTTTACATTGTTCCCTTTTTACAAAATTAAAATATCAGCGAAAACAATGACGTCATATAATTTTTTTTACAGCGCATATTTAATTTACACACCTTTTGATGCATTGGTGCAGTAATTTTGGTGCGCTGCTTTCTAAAATTAGTATCTGTTGAACATACTTGCAGCTTGGTGTCTCGCAGGGTCCGACCACGAATAGAATTATATATATAGATAGATAGATATAGATATATATTATATATATATAATATAAAAGCCCAAGTCACTCACTGGATGTGGAACGCTGAGGAACGATGTGCAACAGTCTAT
Source organism: Ampullaceana balthica (assembly GCA_944989445.1). NCBI lineage: Eukaryota > Metazoa > Mollusca > Gastropoda > Lymnaeidae > Ampullaceana > Ampullaceana balthica. The sequence continues at coordinate 2,060,976 of CALYLW010000101.1, forward strand.
AGCAGTTTTAAAAAATCGTGTGGTGATTAGCGCTGTAAAAATATTTAATATGTCGTCATTGGTTGATCTTATATTTAACACGAGGTGTGCATCAAAAGGTGTGCAAATTAATTACAAATTAAAGACGCGCTGTAAAAAATATATTATATGACGTCATTGCTTTCGCTTATATCTTAATTTTGGAAAAAGGGAACGATGTAAAAATAGGATTTGAGGATTTATAATTATAAAATACTTTGTGTACATTTCAGTAAGTTTGATATTTCGTATTTATCAAACAAAAAGGAAGTTTAATATTTCGTATTTATCAAAGAAGGATACGTTTCTTGGGCTTTTGACAAAAAAACAAAGTGGGCGCCGTAGGCGCCCTACAACTCCTGTTATTAAATACTTTGCGTACATTTCAGAAAGTTTAATATTTCGTATTTATCAAAAAATGATAACTTAGTTGGGCTTTTGAAAAAGGTTGGTGCCGTAGGCGCCCTAAAAAAGTGGGGGCCGCAGGCGCCACGGCGCCCCGGCACAATCTAGTATAGATATAAAAGCCCAAGTCACTCCCTGTTGGGAAGGATGTGGAACTCTGAGGAACGATGTACAACAGTCTATAGCAGTTGAAAAATCGTGTGTTGATTAGCACTGTAAAAATATTTAATATGACGTCATTGTTTGATCTTATATTTTAAAATACAAGGTGTGCATCGGTGAGCATGATGATTATAAATTAAAGATGTAAAATACTTTTTGTGCATTCCAGGAAGTTTAATATTTCGTATTTATCAAACAAGGATAAGTTACTTGGGCTTTTGACAAAAAACAAAGTGGGCGCCCCTATTATTAAATACTTTGCGTACATTTCAGAAAGTTTAATATTTCGTATTTAACAAAAAAGGACAAGTTAGTTGGGCTTTTGAAAAAGGTTGGCGCCATAGGCGCCCTAAAAAAAGTGGGCTCTAGTTATATATATATAGATTTTGCTAATACTGTTATTTAAACTAGTAATTAGACCCTTCCAAATTTAAATTATAGAGACAGGATGAGAGAGATGGATTGAAAGTCAGAGGGAGGGTGGGAGACGGAGAGATAGAGGGGGAGAGAGTGTGGGGAGTAAGGGAGAGAGGGGAGGGTGTGAGAGTTATATGAACATCAAAGAAAATTGGGAAAAGGACATATTTACACAAAAAGAGAGAAAGAGAGAGAGGTGGGATAAACCCAAGTGGGACGGAGCTGCCGAGTGGACGCAAAAGATTTAACGAATATGTGCAGAAAGATAGAATAGAATCAGTAAAATTGTATCAAGTAATGGTAGTGAATGAACTTAATTTTTTATTATGATGAAGATTTCAAAATTGAATCGAATTGGGATGCGGATAGGGGTAATAAAGTGTCTTCACGTGCCCATACTTTGGTCCGCGCTGGTCATCATTCCGTCGATCCGGCAGTGGTCATTGTTGTGTGGCCGAGTGGACATTTTTCATGATCGATGGAGGCTGAGAGACTGAAGATGTGTGATAGCAATTATCCGTTGGTCAGTGTGTTCGCGGGTTGAGAGTAGACTCAAGTTGTTTATTTTTTTTATTTTTTTTATAAAGAGGGTCGACGGGCGGGTACACGATTTGTCTGGATGTTGTTGACACATACTGATATGGGGGAGGGAGGGCGTGTGGCGCTAGAGAAACAGTTACTGATAGGCCTAGGATTTGGGAAGTGAGTGGGTTGTAGAAAATACACGGAGGCGGGATACACACAGGGGCGGATTAAGACTGCACGGGGCCCCTGGCGGCAATTCAAACTGGGGCCCTATCCAGCCAGCGTCCCTTTAAATAAAATGATTGCTGACAGCTAATAATATAAGACTATGACTATGAATGTAACTTGTAACTAAATAGTCCATTGGTTCTTTTCTCATAATTTTTCTGTACTACGGGATCGGATTCATCAAAACACCGAACACCAAGAAATGACTGTTGCCCCGGTATAGTAAAATTGAGTGTAAAAAGATAATTTTAAAAAAAAAGACAAATTAAAAAAAAATAATTATCCTCCACTGGGATTCGAACCCGACACCGCTTGCACTGCACAACTGTAAGCTGCCACAAGACCACCAGATCTTGATGGGATAGAAATATTTTAAAGATGTAAAAAGTATTCACTTTCGGGTCCGAATAGCGATCAGATTAATACATAAGATTTTATTTTTATTTAATCTATTATATTTTTAGGGATTCATGCAAAAATGTGTCCAACTTTATTTTAAATATACTAAATTTGGGGGCCCCAAATCATCGGGGGCCCCTGGCTTTAGCCCGTTCAGCCCCCCCCCCTCTTAATCCGCCATGGGATACACACAAAACTAAGATCAAAATATTGTGTGGGATGGGAGACGTGTAGCAAAAATGATTTCAACTGCTTGAGGCAACAAAAATATTAACCAGTCAATGGTTTACATAGTAAAATCATGACTTGATGGCAATGCGCTTCAGTTGAGTAAAAGTCATATGGATACCCGCTTAAACCTTTTCCCCGAATCGTGAACTCGAACAAATGTCTCAAGAGAGTCTAGCTAGTTTGTCGAAATACGTTGTTCATTTGTTGTTGTTGTTTTTTAAAAATCATTTATTGTGTTTGTTGTGATGTATTATTACAGTCCGTTGAGATACTCTTCATGACATGTATAACTATTTGACTTTTGTTTTTCTTTTTCTAATCAGATCGTGCCATGAGCCCCAAATCCTAGCCCACCCATGAGTTCCGACGATGCACCTGGGTAACTGTCGTCTGATACTGACAACCTTGCTTGCGTGCGTCCTTCACTTCACCGGTGAGTGGGTCATCTGTCTGTAGGGACGGATCCAAACTAAACATTCAAAGTATTTGGGAATGATAATAAATGAGAAATTATCACGGAATCTTCCTGTCAATAAAGTTACTACAAAAACATCAAACAAAACCTTAGGCTTAATAAAAAGAAACGTTTACAAATTTACTAAGAATATAAAACTAAAATGTTACCTTAGTTTGGTTAAGACCTGTACTAGAATATGCATTGTCTATTTGGTACATCCACCAAAGAAAATATAGATAAACTATGACAAATTCAAAAAAGAGCTTCCAGATTTATTACTGGAGAACATTCAAAATTGACAAGAGGAGAGAAGTATCAAGAGCAAATTAGTAATAAAAAACAAGGCGATTTCTGATAATTTTGAAATAAAACAAAAAGATAAAATAATATAACACTCAGATACACATAGGGATAAAAATTATTTTCTTAGTCCGTACGTAAGAATAATCACATACAAATCTCGTTGTTCCCGACTGGAATTCGGCCGTGGAAATTGTTGCCTGATTAAACCAGGAAAACCAACACACTATCAACGTATAAAATGTATTAAACACTTAACATAAACCATGGATAAGCGTAGGAAACAAAAATCTTTTGTCTAGAATGAGCGTTTGTAAAAAATTAAAACAAGGAAGTTCCGGTACTTGTTTTTCTTACAAACATTCTAGATGAAGGTAAAGGGGCCAGGTGAGCAAAAGGGGATTGTGGTCTGCAGTCGAATAAGGGGGTTTCATCAGTTATAATACCATACTCTTATACACGGAACAGTATTTCCTGTTATCCGTATGTTGATCAAATTCTATCAGGACAAACTGTAACATTGCCCCCCCCCCTCACAGCACACATACACATAAGCACGGATGCAAACGCGAACGCACGCGTTAATACACACATGTATATAATTTTAAATTACACAATAATCTATGTCAAAGTCACCAGCGCTACCAAATAGTGTCGTTTTCACTTCACACAATACTATTCAATACACGATACACAATACCTGCACTAAATGAGGTTCTTTGCGCGTTTGGTGCGTAACATATTTTGTTATGTTGGCATTGCCTCAGCTAGAAATAACCCACCAACCACTGCGGCGATGTTTGAAGTTTCCAAATACCGGAAATAAATTAAGTTTAAATGCCAACAACCCTCCCCCCCCCCACCACACACACACAATTCACCCCGCAGATTTATTACATTACATTGAAATTCCCATGTAACCCAAGAAAATCCAGGTCACTTTTGTCATGTAATTTTTAGTAGATTTTGTTTTCTCCACGTGTTTAACAGAAACACCACAGTCCCACTCGACTTTTCCCTTCCAATCATACTACGTTTTGCACTTAGCGTTTCGTCCGTTTCGAGAAAACAAAATAGTATTGAAGGATTTTAACAATTGTTTTTTGATAGAGTTTCTACTCTCTGTGTTTTATTTAGAATCTAAACCTTCTAAATTTTTTATCTGCCTTCCTTTTGTTAAAATCTCTCAGCTATTGTAAATCATCCTGATGATTAATAAACTTTACACTTGTAAAACAACGAAACTGTTATTATTTTTAAATCCTTTATATTAACTCGTGGTATCTGGTTGCTTGCTTGCGCCCTTGCTTGCATGTCGCCAAAACTTTGGATCAATGTTTAACCCACTTCCTCGTAAGCTAGCGAGCTGAACTTTTGCAAGCAGTTTTGTACCGATGATAAAAACAACGAATCAAAATTCCAGATCGATCACATCTACCGTAATTAAATTATTGATTTTTTAGATTATTTTATTTATTCCTATGTATCATGCTATTTTTTTGAGATAGAGTGTCGCGGTGCGTATTATATTGAACAACCTTTCTGTCGCGCAATAAGGTGCGTATTATATTTACAACACTTTTTATAAACATATTCCTGATCGGTGCGCATTATATTAAACATGTTTTACGACACAACTGCAATTTTGTATTTTTGGATGGTCTTGCGCTGCGTATTATATTGAACATTCTTTTAGTTACTTCTCGTACATAAAGGATTTATAGTTTAAAAAAACTTGGTTTTTTTTACGGTTTTTTAAAATTATTATTACTATGAAACATAATCGCAACAGAAATCCGACTGTGACCAAAAAGATACAGTTGATTGTTTGTTATCGCTTTTACTTTATTGAAATATTTATCTATTTATTATTGACAACTTGCCGTAAGTTCCAGTGAGTTGCGAATAACGCTGAAACGGATCATTACATTACATGACGTCATCTTATTGATCTCTACCCAACCCAAACAGATCATTAGATTACATGACGTCATCTTATTGATCTCTACCCAACCCAAACAGATCATTACATTACATGACGTCATCTTATTGATCTCTACCCAACCCAAACACATCATTACATTACATGACGTCATCTTATTGATCGCTACCCAACCCAAACAGATCATACATTACATGACGTCATCTTATTGATCTCTACCCAACCCAAACAGATCATTACATTACATGACGTCATCTTATTGATCTCTACCCAACCCAAACAGATCATTACATTACATGACGTCATCTTATTGATCTCTACCCAACCCAAACCCCACGAAATCTACAAAGCCATTTACAGAAAATTAATGACTAGGTGTGGGGAAAATATTACTTTTAAAAACTTGGTATCGTAAAGATTGAAGTCGGCCACTATTGCAATATAGATGGCCCCCTACAGTACAACAATATTTAGAGGGCCTCCTACACTACAACACTATCTAGAGGGCCTCCTACACTACATCAATATCTAGATGGCCTCCTACAGTACAACAATATTTAGAGGGCCTCCTAAACTACTATAATATCTAGAGGGCCTCCTGCACTATAATAATATCTAGAGGGCCTCCTACACTACAACAATATCTAGAGGGCCTCCTACAGTACTATAATATCTAAAGGGCCTCCTACACTACTATAATATCTAGAGGGCCTCCTACACTACAACTATATATATATATAGGGTCTTCTGCACTAAACCTATATCTACGTGTCTCCTGGACTATATTATGTCTCCTAGGACCTAGGCACCCTTTCTGTCTAAATGCCTCCTAGACTCCATTTCTGTCTAAATGCCTCCTAGACTCCATTTCTGTCTAAATGCCTCCTAGACTCCATTTATGTCTAAATGCCTCCTAGACTTCATTTCTATTTAAATGCCTCCTAGACTCCATTTCTGTCTAAATGCCTCCTAGACTCCATTTCTGTCTAAATGCCTCCTAGACTCCATTTCTGTCTAAATGCCTCCTAGACTGCGAGTAGGTCTCCTTGACCTCAATAAATTGCTCTTTTGTAACTTTCCCGTCTCCGCCATGTAATCTCTTTAAACTTAATGTGAGGTGTGGGGGGGGGGTATTCCCTGTCTTTTTTTGTGGGGGTCGTGGCTGAGGTGGGGGCTGGTCTGGGGTGGGGGCTGGTCTAGTGTGGGGAAGAGAGAGAACAGCCTCAGACACGCATCTCGGAGGCTGGCGAGCAGCATGCCAACTCTAACAGGCGAGATCTCTCCAATAAAAGAATGAAGATGTTCTCGATACAAAACGCGGAGCTCTCAGGGGAGCGAATGAGGAGAAGAAACAGTTGCGTTACGGAACTAGATTGATATCCCCTGGCGGAGAGGATTGCCAAAACGACGCAGGTTTAATAACGTTTTCTCCCCAGTCTCCCGGCAGTTGGGCAGCCGGCTTAAGGGCAGCAAACGTGGGGTATGCGTTTGAAAACGACTTTTGTAAATGTATTTTATTTTTGTTATAACATCATCCTATTTAAGCTAAAGCGGTTGTCTTTATTTTACGTAAAAATTAGATAGACAGACCAATCGTCATGAGAGAATCAATGTTGTGCAGTTAAAGTGATTGTATTTATCATATTTGTGAACTTGTATCTCAAAAGAGGCTGCGATATTCTACGCAGTCCTGTCTGAAAGTTATAATGTGTGGATGGACATACAAAGAAGTCCTTTGGCGTTCGCTCTTTTTAATCGGCGGCTTCAAAACTGTGAAACGGTCTTCAGAAATTTTTGAAAGAATGTGAAAACAAAGATCAATTTAGGAAAAATTTGAAGACTTTTTATTTCATATATTATTTAAACATCAAAGCGCAACGAGCATGCTAGTCTATCATGGGCAATATAGGCGCTATAGAAGAAAGCATTCGTTTATTTTTTTTTAGAGAGGCTACTATGTCAGAGTTATTTATTTTTAAGATTGATTTTTTTCTGTGCCCCTCCCTCCCCCTCCCTTAAGTTCGGTGTTGCCAAATGTTCTTTATTCCTTTTTTATCTCCGTGTATTTTACGGAGAGTTTGTTAAACGAATTCCCCTAAAAGACCATTCCTTCGCCCAGGGGTGGGCAATTGTTTTGGCTTGCGAGCCACTTTGTGGCAGCAAATTTTAGCAGAGGGCCGCAACGTTTAAAATGATGGTATTCGCCAGTTTACATTGCATTTCATTTTTTTATAAATATAAATGGTTTCATAAAATAAGTAAATAAAACTTAAACAATAGTGATAGTTTTTTTAAATACTTATTTATTGTGTTTATGTCATATATCTATATTTCTAGCTACTAGCACATTTAATTATAGAATCAGTGTAATAAGACAAGAGCACCCTAGCATACTTATTTTACAATTTAAAAAATAAAGGAGAAGTGAAGTTGCTTGTTGAGACATGAAGCAAATCTCAGTTCATGGTGTGTTTACTGATAGTCTTGGCGGGTCATAAAAAATTATGTGGCGGGGCGCATTTGACCCGCGGGCCACAATTTGTCCACCCCTGCCGTAGCCTAAAAGTCCGTTGAAAATGGGGAATCGAAAATAAAGCGTTTCAAGCTAGAAAGAATATGGAATGTATGGTGTGACGTGATAAAGAATGTTGAATGATGGTGTTTCTTATCTTTGCAAAGGTATTTCATTCAAATAGTGTGAAAATCATCAAATGTCAAAACTGTGAGTTTCACTTTGAAATGTGTCCATGACATAATTGTAATTATATTTTTGTCTCTCCATGTTGCTGGTTGACGCGTTTCGCCATTCCCCGACTTCACATGTCCAGCAAGTGACCAAGTGTTAAAACGAAACCACCCGCTGAATCACTCCTGTGTCTTTTTAAATTAATTAAACCAGTCCCAATGCCCTAACCCCTTGACGGTGGGAGCTCGTCAAGTTATTTTGGTGCGCCCTTTCACAAAAATTCGTTTTGTTCTGCTGAAAATTTTGCCCCTAAATATAAAGAAAGAAACTCTAAGATTCTATGAATTAATTATTTTTTTCTTTCAATTTTTTAATTATTTTTTTTATTTTGTGTGTGTGTGTGTGTGTGTGTGTGTGTGTGTGTGCGTGCGTGCGTGTGTGTGTGTGTGTGTGTGTGTGTGTGTGTGTGTGTGTGTGTGTGTGTGTGTGTGTGTGTGTGTGTGTGTGTGTGTGTGTGTGTGTGTGTGTGTGTGTGTGTGTGGATGTGGGCGGGGTTAATAATAGCGGATAGAAATAATCCACAAAGCAAAAAAATTTCGGATGCAGCAACGCTTAAACGTCTCATCCACTAAAACTAGAAAACATATCATCACAATTCAATAAGTAATTTTTGGGAGTTCCTAATAGTGCTAAGCTCTTTTCCCCAGACACGCCACAGCTATTTTTACTCCACCTATGATTTGTAGGGCTGCGGAAATTAACGATTATATAATCGATTAATTGTAAAAAAAAATAATCTATTAAAATTAATTTGATCGATTAAAGTTTCAGAAAATATTTCTAATTTTATTTTCTCCAAATTTATTAATAATTTTTTTTTACTTACATACTTTTTCCCTCGTATTATTATTATTTATTTAGACGTGCATACGTAGACAAAAAGGTTTTTCTTCCTTATTTCTTGCATAGCAGAACGAATTTGCTGTGTTACGTCACAAAATGTAGGGGACATGGAATTACCGCAACTTAACCGATTTCGCGAAATAATGAATCGTGACTTGACGGGATCTATATATGCGTTAAACAAATACAATTAATGGAAATTAATCGATTTATCGATTAAGTTTTGCCCGGTTAATCGAACCAAAAAAATTAATCAGTACCAGCCCTAAAGATTTGAATTGATATTTTAATGTTCTGTCCCTGTTACAATAAAGACCTATCATGTCTACAATATTCAAATCCTTATAAAACAAAATAAAATATCAATGGTTATTTAAAAAGTGGGACAAAGTCTGTGAATCAGTGAAAAGAGTGTTTAAATTACTAATAATTTCATCGACCCAGTGTATGAAATAGTAACACTTCTTTTAATTGTTTTAATTGAGTGCTCTTTGTATAAACATTATTTGTTTTCCGACTCTTTAGTTTAGAAATGTTAATGCCTAGACGTGAACCTGGGCAATGTCACTATTTTTAACACGTACGCCCTCGACCAACTCAATCCCTTTTCTCTAAGACTAAGAGATGTCCTGCAGTCTAAAGCCCGGCTTACTCTAGAAATATGGGGAGTAATGTTGCTCTGGAAAACTAACATTTCAACTGGATTATTTCCCTTGAATTTCACATTCAACTCAATCGTTTGAAAGTCTGTGACGGATTAGAGTAAAGTGCTGAACATCCCATACAGATGAAATACTAAATTTGGCTTGTGATACATTTTCTAAAATAATTTAGTATGTGTCTTAATCCATCTGCAATCTTAATAACCCTAGTCTATACCCTAGTCTATACCCTAGTCCAGTGGTTCCTAACCTTTTGGGGTCCATGCACCCCTTCAGATGCCCAAAAAAGTTCATGCACCCCCTCATGAGGAATGGTTTGTACACATAGCTACCTGGCGTCCCTGAAATATTAAGTTGTTAAATCCCTTATATTAACTTCGCGGCCGTCTCTGTCGTCATCTCATGGGCGGGCGGAAAAACAAAAGTCAAAAATGACCCACTTCCCGTTATCCGATCGAGCTGAAATTTGGCACACGGACCCGTCTAACCTAACAATGCATTTTTAGTGTATCCTTATATGAGGTATGCAATTCAAATTCACGGTTTGTTATTGTTTTTTTTCCACGTGAGTTTGAGTTGACGCTTAGACGTCGACCGTCGGTCCGACACCCCCTCACGTCCCATCCACCGTTAAAAGACAGGGGACATCACTCGGTGTCAGTCTGTAAATATTTGTGGCGTTGGAACATAATCAATACTTTTAATTATGACTCAAATATAAGGGATTTATAGTAGAAAACTTTGTTTTTACGGGTTTGTTTTATTTTTACTAGTCAAGTTGGGCTCACTATTGTCAGGTGCTGTCGCTAGAGTTATCTGGTGTAGTGTAAGGTGTTGCTTTTAAAGAGTTACCTGACGCCTGATATGTTATGTGTTATTACCTTGAAGTACATGATATGTTTAAATTATGTGTTATTACCTTGAGGTTAATACGCTACGTTACATGAGCCCTCACCACATCTCTAACCCAGTAGTTACCTAGATGTACCGGATATAGTCTGCTTTGTGTTGACGTCCATATCCCGCAGATTTCACGCTCCCGTTGTTACACATGAATGACAACAACGCCGCAAAGTCTTGGCTCATTTATCCGTCAGTCATGAATACTTTCTTAGGGACCGCAGCACCACCCCTGCCCCTACCCTTATCTCTCTCTCTCACTCTCTCTCTCTCTCTCTCTCTCTCTCTTTTTCTCTCTCTTTCTCTCTCTCTTTCTCTCTCTCTTTCTCTCTCTCTCTCTCTCAGAGACACACACACACACACACACACTTATCTCTCTCACACACACTCCAGCACCGTGAGACCCCCGTACCTTTCCTCATTCACCACAAACAAATAAAGGTCTGTCACGTGACAGGCGGCAAACACCTTGGCCAAGGATGTAAAGGGGAGCCGTGTGAATGGCGGATGGTCTCCCCTAAAACAGGCGGAGTTGAAGAGAAGACCGTCGTCATTCTTTAGTAACAGTCATGTGATTCGGCTGCTTTCATTTCATGGACCCATGTCGGTATACATTAATATTATATGTGCGTGTGTTTAAACGTGTGCACCGATGCGATTTGTGAGATAATGTGCGCGTTCCACTATTTATATTCAAGGCATGTAACGTTAACCACTGGATTACTTGAATTATACCGTGTGTTCCGTAAGTCATATCTGACAATTTCTGAATAAATTTAAGATGTAATTGAGATGAGACTGCAGGAATCAGGCTGGCTAGAAAAATAATGCTACGTAAAAAACGTACAAGGAGGCCCGACAGGAAGACACAAAAAAACAGCGTGTCGGCAAAAAGCCTTTGTCAGCGAAAAAAAACACAGAAAATTTAGTAAAGTGAAATAAGATCAAAAATAAAACTTAATAAATAACACCGCAGAATAGTTTTAATAGTTTATCTTATTTAACTCTATTAGATTTTGTCTGTTCCCTGACGAAGGCTTTTTGCCCACACGTTCGTTGTTTTGTGGCATCCTGTCAGGCCTACGTAAATCCTTTTTTTAAATGGCACATTTTTTATAATTAATTATAAGACTTGCGCGATGCGGTTGGTCACTAACAGTAGAAACACGTAGTTCAGTCATCAACGTAGAAACTAAAGCTTTGTCTCCATCCTTAATCCAGATACCGCTGGTCATTGCTACTTCGTTCTCCTATCAGTTGAAATTACTATTTACTATAACACAGCCTACAGTGAAGTCTTAGAAATTACTATTCTACAACTTACAATGAAGTCTTAGATTTAGTCTCATTCAGTTCCTGACTACAGCTTAGTGCCAGTTTTCTTTAGTACCTACACAGAAAAAGCGCAAAAAAAAAGTGAAAATCTGTAACGAGCTCGCACACGACCTGCAGACGAGGTCGACGCGAGAGTTTGTTAACCACTGAGGTTAGACAACACCGGCACGTGCTGATTAAATTTGCTCTGAAGCAGACGTCGAAGTCGTGTGTTGGTTCTTCAAATACTCTGCACTGTCTGTCTAATTTTTATAGGGCATCGTCTGGCTTTACGACCTGCGTTTGCGTGAATGTTGTTTTTGTTTAGCTGTTTTGTTTGTTTTGTGTTTTTTTTTGACATCCCTCAGACCTGCTATGCATTAATGTTTTTAATCACTACAGAAATGTGTTTTTAAAATTGTCGTTTCTTCAATTGCTCGTGGATAATTGAAGTCGGAATTCTTCGAGCCTAAAAGTTTTCGGGGAGGCAGATATCGGTGATGCCCTTCGTTACGATTGGTCAACAATGGAACTGAAACATGCTTTAGTTACTTATACCGAATTGATATTGCGTAGGATAACTTTTAACTGCAATACAGTTTGATACGATATGAATCATGATTATTTAAGATCGTGGGAATTAAATCGTTTTGACAACCGAGAGGAGTATACTGTTGTGGGTAAATTGAGAGGGAATGGTTTGGTCACCTCCAGCCTGGATTCAATGTGAATTTTACTTGGGAATGCGAATGATGGAGGTCTGTTTCTCTTCCTATTAACGAATAACTCCGTTTTAGAAACATATCTTTTTACTGTACGGACCTCAGTGTTTTATAACATACTTTTTACTGTATAGGAACCTCAGTTATGGGACATATTCCGTCTACGAAATATTCAACAACTGAATTTGTGTGGGTATATGTGTGTATGTTGTTTGAGTGCATCTTTGTGTGAATGTGTGTTGGAGATGTGATGTGGGTGTGTATGCATGTTTGTGTGGTGGTTTTTTTGTTTATGGGAGGCGAGCATCAATTGCTTTGCTAACAAGGTGAGGTAACTATTTTTAAGTTAATAATTTTTTTTTAAAACCTCGTGCCTGACATGGCCATTACAACAAAATCAGTGGTGTTTGACGTTGTTGGTGATATGCCATTAATTATAACGCATGTTACAGTGCTTTATTATTTTATTTTTTTTTGTTTAGTTGATTTTTTTCTTGAGATCCTGCAGAATCGAAGGGATTCTTTGATCCGGGGCTGTTGGCTCGAGGAAACAGTTTGGGATGTGGAGAGGTTTAACATTGTTGTTTGCATTACTTCGGGTGTGCACAGAAACATACTGTGGACATCGTTGGTCTAAAAATGGACGCACCATAGTGTGCACAGAAACATACCGTGGACATCGTTGGTCTGAAAAAATGGACGCACCATGGTGTGCACAGAAACATACTGTGGACATCGTTGGTCTGAAAAATGGACGCAACATGGTGTACACGGAAACATACCGTGGACATCGTAGGTCTGAAAAATGGACGCAACATGGTGTACACGGAAACATACCGTGGATATCGTTAGTCTGAAAATGGACGCACCATGGTGTGCACAGGGCTGATACGTTCGCACTGAACTGTTCGCCAAATGTCACGTCTTGCAAAAGGGATGTTATATTGTATCTTCCTCCACCTCTTTTTTTTTCAAGACAATACGTTCAAAGCGTTCCCTTGTTGTCAATTGGTTGACCGTGAAAGTGAAAAGAGTGAAGGTGGACTCTCTAGTCTCTGCTAGTATTTGTATATTTCCAATAGATTTAACGACAAGCAACAATATACAGTATGTTAATACCACAGAATATATTATGTGATGCGCTTGTTTCTTAACAGTAAATGACCCTTCAATATTTCTATACTAAACTCTTCTGGACTTGGCTCATCACAGTGAACTTTTCATCACTCCTCAACCTGGCTCATTAGTAAAATGTTATGCTTATCATATCTACTATATCCAATGACACGTGATCTTCCGTTTCTGATACTGTTATGTGAGACTTACATACCAAATCCCCTATTTGTGCGGTAGGAATCTCATGCTTAAGAAACATGTCCCGGTCCAGCATTCCAGATTGTTTGGCCACTGAAGCATGGCTCGGCAGCGGTTCTAACTTTGCCGTACCGTTTGGGTCCAGTTTATTAGATTCACTGTCTGCAAAGTAATCAGTTTCCTAATACTTCCCCACACCCCGGGTCCCCACTCGAGTGATGAGTCTGACAGGTGAATGTCTTCTCTGTCGTAGTTGTTGACAAATCAATGGACGGTTGACTATAAAAATTTATATCAAATTTCAGGCCCTGCCCCCAGGCGGTATTATCACCCCGTGCTTGTTACGCCATCTGCTCTACGCGCATTCAGGTATATAAAAAAAAGTTATATACACAGTGTATACGTAGCTTTGACAGGAAGCCACATAACAACGAACATGTCGGCAAAAAAAGGCTTTCTTTGGCGAACAAAGTGACAAAAAATAAGTGAAATAAATTAAAATAAAAACTTAGCTGCGGTGTTAAGACGAGGAATCCAACAACTGTTTTTGTTCGCTGACGAGGGCTTTTTTCCGACACTTTCGTTGTTTTGTTGCCCTCAAGTCAGGGCTACGTATACCCCGTTTAAATAACATTTTTTTCTACCCAGCCTGACTGCAGTCTCATCCCACTTTTATCCCATTCAGGTGGGGCCCGTTTATCACATGGGACACAGTCAAAAATATGCATGCTACAACAACTTGTAACACCACAGTTATACTTCAACAGCTTCATGTATCTGGTCCTGCTTACTTCAAACCTACACGTTAAAATTAATTGTCATTCAATGAACTAATCTCGCTGTTCACGCAGTAGGCCATGGATCTATAACCTTGTGATTTATTTTCCGAGCATTAATGAAATAGGTCCTGAATCGATACGTCGATATGCTTCGACGATACCACTTTATCACAAGTCTCCTCGTAACTTTTGTCGGGATCGAATACTCACATAAGGTTGATTTTTTTTTCCCGTTCTGAGTCGTAGTTGCTTTGCATTTCAAAGCATGAATGAAGGGAAGCGAATTATTCCGCTATATACCAACTCGTGTATTCAGGCTTTTTTGATTATTGTTCCTGGATTCCTAGTCAAGCTTGAAATATTTTCACTATGTATTCTTACGGAAAATCTTCTGTTGCAAACTCACCAATTGAATGATGAAAAAATAATTTACTGAAACATCGTGTTTTTGAAGTATAGATATACTGACGGTGTGCTTTCTTTCAAGGATCGTCGTGTGTTTTTTTAGTGTCGTGTGTTATTCGAGTGTGTGTGTGTTACTATTGTTAAGCCCCTTTCCAGGTTTGAACATTAAAAAAAAAGCAATAACATAGAAATGAGAGCAGGCACTTCAATTATTAAAGAATGTTGAGTGCTACGTGTTTGTGAGTGACAGGTGAGCGTTTGCAGTGTATGCCTTGCGATCACCTGTATCTGGCAGACTAACTTTATCTTGTAGGTCTAGAGCTGCGTTCGATTTTTGTATCTTGAAGTATTTCACGAACAATTGGACTATTTTATCGCTGGAAATCTGGGTCACGTGTGTGTATCATGTCAACGTGACAGTGTTACCTGCACTTTGTGCATTCAACACATGTGACCTATAGTATATGGTGGCGTTTGTTGTCGTTATAGTGTTGATGTTATATCAGACTTTGTGGTGCATTCAACACATGTGACCTATAGTATATGGTGGCGTTTGTTGTCGTTATAGTGTTGATGATATATCAGTTTGGATTAGTGCATTCAACAACTATCACCTTATAGTCTATGGTAGATATGTGACATTATAGTGTTGGTGGTATATAACACTTTGTGCATTCAGCACTGTACCTAAGTCAGGTAGTGACATAGTGTGGATAGACTTTGGCATTCAGCAACTTATAATCTATGACAGCGATTGTTTTCATTTGAATGTTGGTGAATATTTATTACTAGAAATCTTGGAGTGTCAGGAGGAGAAAAAAGGGGTGTGTGACAGTGTGACCTTTTGGCTTGGCGTCTCATTAGTTCCCCATTGTCACAGTCAAACAGTAGACCACATGTAGTCAACAAACTTTGAGTTTGGTGACGGCGGTTTTAATAAATGAGAAATATTCGAAAGCCACGCGTGTATATATTCACGTATTAATATGTTGTTAATTTTAAACTATTTTTGCACCCCACCTGATGGTGGCGCCCGAGACGGGGGCCCCCTTCGATCCAACGCCCTTTGGTGTAAGAGTACATTTTAACCGTAGCTTGTAACGAATAAACAAAGGAATGCGGAAAGTGATCGGCAGGCAATAAGTGTGTTCTTTCACCTGAGACATTTTCGTTACTGCCTATGTGTAGTTATAACACCGCAATTGACCTAAATAAAGATTATATTTATATCTACTAGCAATGACCCAGGCATAACTCCGTTGTATTAACTACTTTTTACTTGGTGGAAGCTACAAATTGATATTTTCATAGAGAAAAAAAAGAAGAAAATACTAATAGGTTTGAAAAGTGACGGGAAAGCTTAATTGTTCACTAAAAATAATCACAAAAAATAGTAAATAAATTAACCAAAATTTTGCAGTATAGTTTGTTCAGAAAAAGGTGTATAATCCTCTCTACATACTCCTGCAATGATCAAAGCACAATGAGTGAAACGGGGGCCACTAACTTTTTTTTATCTTTCTATATATGAAATTCGGCCCCACATTTTGGTAAATCAAATGGAATCCCACCTTCAGTTTTAAAGTGGTTGACCCCGTGGCGTTGGTAGGTTGTAGCCACCCGGGGCTAGTCAAGATTTTGTATACCCCCATGTCTCGGGAGGGGTGGGACTAACACCAGCTACACCACTAGCCCACAGGAGTGACGGAGACGTTTCTCTAGTTAAATGATACCTTGGGACTTAATGTGGGACAAGTCTTTTGTTAACCACGACTTTACTGTTGTGTCGTTGTTTGCGGTCTTGACATGAACGGAGAATTTAGTTTGAATACAGAATTCAAGGGTATTTTTAATTTGGTGGGACCTGGGCATGACGCTGGTAAGGTTTCTATGAAGCTACTCAAGAATCGCAGCGAACATCATTTTAAATTGGACAGCATTCGTGCGTGCAAACAACAAAATATTTGCTATTTTCTCTTTAAACTTCACGTCTTTCTAAACCAAATTGGTGACCTTATTCACTTAACGATGGTGTCATTATGGACATTTTGACTTCGTACAATAAATACATTTGCGAAGCATCGTAGGTAGCTGCATGATAGTAGGCGGGTGACCGAAAATGTCATAGTGACTTTACCGACTGCTGGGTTAATAACGGTAATTGTCAAAAGAAGAAAGGGTTGCAAATTACTTTTTAAAAAATTTTTATTATTGTTAATGAGTTGTTTTTTGTTGTTGTTTTTTTTTAAATTTTGCGCTACTGCAATATATTAAACTCACTGGCTCGTCCAACTGGCAGGGTGTTCGAACGTCAGTGCGTGGGTCTGCGATACCGCAGGGCGCCTCAGGGAGTCTAGACAAGAACACATAACTCTTTTCGTGTCAACCTTATACTAAAAAATATATTACAATTAAAAATGGTAACTGAGAAATAAAGAAATGATTTTATTATGTGTTGCTTGTCTTGCTAAATGTAGTCGATCGATAATGTAGTTTTTTTTTCATGTACATCATTAAGCTGGTGGGGGAAATGCCTTTTAAAAAATTTAAGAGTTAAATCAAGCTAAAAACGAACAGAGAAGTTGAGGTTATGTCAGCAATGTAACATTGCTTGCAGATGGAAAACTGTGCCCTGAGTTCAGAGTGTGTATTCTTCACTTATATTAAATTCACCGTCTTGTCTGTCTGTCGTCATCTCTTGTTCCCGCGGAAAAACAAAGGTCAGAAATGACCCCCTTACCAAGATCCTATCGAGCTGAAATTTTGCACATACACTGGTGTCACCTAATAATGCATTGTATCAAAATTTCAGATCGATCGAATGTACCGTAATTAAATTAATGAATTTGAAGTTTATCTCTATATAGCAAGTGTAGCCGTCTGCTTAAGTTGACCTCCACGGGTCACAGGAGTTTCACTCCCGCCCTCGATGTCACAGGGGTCAGTCACGGTCTGTCGCGCGGTGCGTATTATATTGAACATAATCAATACTTTTAGTTATGTCTCATATATAAGGGATTTTTAGTCAAAAGCATTGGTTTTACTGTTTGTCTTTATTTTTATTTATTTATTTTATAATATGAAGCAAAGTGTATTGTCTCGATATGCCGACCCTATTGTGCAATACATGTTTCTTCTTAGTAACAATGTGTCGCGTGTGCATTTCATTGGTGTATGGGCTAACACGCGTGTTTCCCAAGTGTGTCACACGTGTACTTTTCTCGGTTTTGCACTCGTATTTACTTTAATTTTTTTTTCACGAATGTTATTCTTTCTTTTTTTTTAATACCGATTCTAAAATATCTGAGATATTGAGATTTTGTTCAACTCGTCAACACGCCCACCATTGATAGTGAGATCTACATAATTAGCTGTCTATATTTATATCACTTAAGGGATTTTTCGTTTAAAATGTAACTAAACACTTCATCTGTGACCACACACTACATCAAAGACTTGAAGAAAAAAAGAAGAAAAAAAAATTTTATCGTATCGTTTTTGTGTGGATAAAGGTATCTTTAAAAAAAATCGAGAGAGGCTGGGAGCGCTTCAGTTATCCATCATGCCATAGAGGTCAAATGACAGTTGTGGGAATTCGCAAACATGCAGTGGTGCGCTGTTGCGTCCAATCAAAGTGTTCAGACGGAGACGACATGATTTTTTAAATCATTATTATTTTGCTCAGTTGAAGTTTGTGTGTGTTCTAGACGCCGTGTTTCTTCAAATGTTTTCAAAGTCGATTTTCGGAGTGCTAACGTCATGAGTGTCCGGGTGACATTTCACGCCATTTTAATTGGCTTCTGCATGCTGTCGGTGGCGCCACCTGGAGTATTTCCCGCCAAAGAACCCACCAATAAAGAAGTGGAGTATGTCGATAGCAACGCTGTGAGTTCCTCAAAGGGATATACGAAATCGACCACACCCTGTCCTAGGTGGAGTGCAAAGTGTAAGTCTGGGGATGAGGGATTGGGGGCAAAGGTAGAATTAAACCTCAACAAATAAAATTTACGATGTTATTGTTTCAATCTTAGATGGGGAACGCCCGTGCTTCCAAACTAACCTTAACCTAAACTAAGTTTGGGACTGTGAAGTGTGAAGTTCCTTTTTTTTCTTCTTTCTTTTTTGACGCTAACAGTCGAAACAATAAATCAAAGATATTATTTATTTTAAATGTGCGTGTCTTTTGTCTAAAAGAGGACATCACATATTTTTAGCGGTTAACGAAAAATTTGATGATATAAAATTTGTGCCTATACAATTTTGATGTTTTTTTTTGTTTTGTTGTTGTTTTTTTTTAAATTTATTATGTAATAGTAATGAGGAATAGAGAAATTGGGGAACCTTTAACTTTAACGTGTGCTATTTTAATACATTGCACATTAACAAAAACTCGCCAGAAACAATATACGGCGCACTTTGTTTACATTATTGGGGCCGTCCAAAAAGTACGTCACACTCCAGAGGGGGGAGGGGGTGTAAGAAAGTGTCACAGTTTGTGACAGGGGGAGGGGGGGTCCGGCCATGTGTGACGTCACGTTGTTTTATAATAAATTTTAATTATTTTGTTCATAAAAAACAATATATTTGTTCGAAAGTGTGACGTACTTTCGGGGTCCGAGATTTGTGACAGGGGGAGGGGGGGGGTAAAAATTTGTCAAAAATTGCGTGACGTACTTTATGGACGGCCCCATACTAATTGAAGTCCGCCTAAGAATAGCGTTACCAATGTATAATTTTCCTAATAACTGTACATATGCATTCAATAAGTAACATATTTTTATAATCGTAATTAGTGCTACGGCCTCTCTTCAGGGTAAGGCAGCGCACACTTATTTTCACGCCCCTAACCTATCTTAATATTCTTAAGTCCTAGTCCGACTACAACGACGTTTCATTTCATATTATTTCAATGAGACTTTTTCAATTTCCCTGTAACTGTAATCAAATAAAAAAATAAAATATAAAGCAATAAAAAAAATTTTCTGGTATTTTAAAGAAGCTTCGCAATTTATTGCAAAACACTCAACTTTTTTTTCTTACTCAGATTTAACCCGAGGATTAATATTTATGTTTAAAAAAAAACAATAACAAAAACTATAATTCTAAAAAAAAATAATAATAATAATAATAAAAATAGCTGCATTAAGTACTTAGCATGTAATTAGACACTGCAGTTTCTGATACTTGCCATGTATTTTAAGAACGTCTGGATTGATAATTGATACTAAAAACATAGCCCAAAAGTTTGGTACTAATTTATAGAACTGACAAATGCATTTTCAGGAAGTAAACATGAAGTTTAAAATACGTTCTGAATTTTTAACAATTGAAGCATTTTTTGTTTAATATTCACAGTATGCAAAGATGCCGTACTAGTAGATATGAAGACTCATTGCCATGAGGACAAATACTAATACACGAATCATATTAGATTTTTAAATATCTAATTTATTGTTTTTTTAATTCAATACAAATTTAAATATAATTTAATACAAAAAAAAACCTTATTA
Source organism: Ampullaceana balthica (assembly GCA_944989445.1). NCBI lineage: Eukaryota > Metazoa > Mollusca > Gastropoda > Lymnaeidae > Ampullaceana > Ampullaceana balthica. The sequence goes on from CALYLW010000101.1 coordinate 2,081,255, forward strand.
CCACCAGGAATTCGGGTGCTGAATGATTTGCCTGATCAAAACCAGGAAACCCAACGGACTGTCAACAGTCAAACAAAACTATATTCAAAAATGTCAGACTAGACATGATACATTAATATGAGCGTAAGCTTAGGACTAGAACTGGAACGCTCTTATCTTCTGTATAGATTATTGTTTGTAATCGATAAAATAAGTTAAGATAAGTTTCTTAAGATGAGAAAATTTCGATTTTTAAATGAAGTGTTTAGTACGTCTTGTACTTTGTCAAATGTCATTGCATTTCTATTAAAATGGTGTTTTTTTCAATGAATTAATTAAAAGAGACAGTACCGGAAAAACAATTTCTCTAAAGGAAATCAACGGACAATTTGGCAAAAAATTTGAAAGTTCTTATACATGTACTTGAATTTTCTTATGGGATTGTAGTTTTTTACATTGTTTGTTGGATGAATCTAAGTTTGAAGAAAAGATTGTGTTGCCTAATTTAACCGATCACTATTTTGTTTAGGTTCTAATTAAATCGAATGGCTTCACCTTCTATGGGAAAATATCCCGGCAAGCCGTATGTGAATAACAACATTAGATCGAAATCCTGAAAAAATGTAATTTCAAATGTTTTATTTGTTGTCTCTTTCCCCTATTCAGATGGCTGTGGCCGAACTCCTGCACGGACCAAGCCCCCACCCACCACCACCAACCCCAATGAAAAGACGACCCTTCCGCCGACCACAAGGCGTCCCAGCGGCTTCAGACTGCCGTGTAACCTGTATGAGGAATCTAAAGCGGCCTGCCTCAACGACGGAAAGTGTTTCACCCTCGAGCTCATGGGAGAGCGGACGGCCCACTGCCAGTAAGTCATACCACGGCCCACTGCCAGTAAGTCATATCACGGCCCACTGTCAGTAAGTCATACCCGGCCCACTGCCAGTAAGTCATACCACGGCCCACTAGCAAACCAGGCCCACTGTCAGTAAGTCATACCACGGCCCACTGCCTAAGTCACCACGGCCCACTGCCAGTAAGTCATACCACGGCCCACTGCCAGTAAGTCATACCACGGCCCACTGCCAGTAAGTCATACCACGGCCCACTGCCAGTAAGTCATACCACGGCCCACTGCCAGTAAGTCATACCACGGCCCACTGTTAGTAAGTCATACCACGGCCCACTGCCAGTAAGTCATACCACGGCAAACTGCCAGTAAGTCATACCCCGGCAAACTGCCAGTAAATCATACCCCGACAAACTGCCAGTAAGTCATACCACGGCCCACTGTCAGTAAGTCATACCACGGCCCACTGCCAGTAAGTCATACCACGGCAAACTGCCAGTAAGTCATACCACGGCCGACTGCCAGTAAGTGATACCACGGTCATCTGCTAGTAGCTAAGTCACAAGATGGCAAAGTCCTATCCATGAATTTATATACACGGTGTTCAAGGGTAGACACTGAAACGTCACATGATGTGTGAAATGGATGAGATTATCATTATCACAAAATAGATCATATTTTTAATATACTTGAAGTTGTATGCTCAATTTTTATGACAAAGACGGGCTTTACGACATTGGTGAGTAAAATGTACCTTGGAATTATCAACAGCTTTTTTTATGCATTTAAGTTTTAAATATTATATAATAAATATATAATATATAATAGTTAATTATTTTTTAAAGTCTTACATCAATGTTTATATGAGAAAGAAAGAGAGAGTGTGTGTGAGAGAGAGTGAGCATAAAAGCTGAAAGGATGAAACTGTCACTAACAGTGTAACAGTTACCTTCTTATGTTGACAGATGTCATGAGATGTACAAGGGATTTCGCTGTGAAGTCATTGACGGCGACATCTACGGTAATTGAATTCCTTTTACTTTTTCACATATTGATTGACTCCTCTTTTTTAAAACATAAAATATCTATCTAAAGAGCGCACCATATTTCGTAGATATTTCATGGCTATATATAAGTACAGCGTTTATTTATGTATGAAGACATACTCTTCGGCTTAGTGGGATGCTGGTAACAAACGTTACAAAATATAATGATTAAAAATTATGAGGTATCATAAGATGGTACAGGCAACAAGGAGAATACCAGTGGTGGTAATAAACCCAAGAAGTCAGACACTGATGACCCGAAATGCTTGAATGTGAACAGAACCATACATAAGATAGTGTGGATCGCACAGAAAATTTCTACAATGGGAATGCAGTCTTAACATTTTGTATCATTTTCCGAAGGGGAAAAAACCTGAGAGGGTGTCCCTAGTATCGCAGAAGCCCCTCCCCCCTTTTTTTCCAGGGGGTTGCAGTAACACCGGAGTGGGGGTGGGGGAGGAGCGAATGACACAACAACAAAAAATATATGAACCTTTAGGGAGAATGTCTTCGAGCTCGATGATAAATAATATGAACAAGAACATTGGGGTCAGATTCAGCAAATACGAACGTGGTCAAGATTTGACATAGGTCAGAAATTAAAACTAAGAACATGAGAGGTCGGTGTTGGAATGGTATCATCCTATGCGGGATTATTGAGTCGCTGACACTCCTCACCAGCGACCCACAAAATGGGAGGGCACCATTAGGATTGTCTTCCCATTCCAAAAGTGGTCCGAGAATTATCAAGGTGGGAACGATTAGTATTGATTGCGTAACAAAACATGTTGAAACAATAGATCATGCAGACAGAAAAAAAATAGTCGGGACTGTTGTGGAAAATAAATCATAGCTTTTAAACAGCAGATAAAATTATTGAAATGTCGGAATAATGTCGTTAATTTTTTTGTTAAGTGTTAAACAGAGACATTTTTTTTAAAGTCTAACAGATGCAGCAGGATAAAAAATATATTTACCCCTACCCTACCACCTGCCCAAATGTCCACGCACTATCATTAAATTATTTTTAAAATTCACATTCGGCGTTATTTATATTATGTTTTATATATACCATACCCATAATTGATCACCCTGAGAACAAACATCTAACTTCATAACTGATGTTGTTCCTATGTTTAACATCAAAATATAAATCAATCCATCATTTTCATCATATTATCAAAGATAATCATTGAACAATTTATTCCCTTCATCACACCCATTTCAGGCAAGGGTAAGAAAGCGAAATTTTGTCTCCCTTGGAAATACATGTGGCTTCTTGCCCTTTCAACGTTTCACGGTCACACCCACTTTCCCTTTTTACGACATTGTCACTGTGATCACCATCCAAGTTTTCTTTACCATCATTCACGTCATCCCGCGTGTCAGTGTAAATTAGAATACTCTCTGGTCTTAGAACAGAGATTCGGGGGGGGATTAGAAATTATACTTTTATATTTAAAAATATGTTGTGTCTGCTTTGTGATATCAATCGCGTGTTGTAGTGAACCCCCAACCTCCCCCATTTCACTTCTAAAATAGGCATGTGCTCAGTGGCGTAGCTAGTCCCTTTGCCGCCTGGGGCGGTCTCCAATTTGCCGCCCTTTCTAAGTAGATAGTATCATGGTTTTTATAAATTAATAAACATAAATAAATAATTGTAATTTAAACAAAGTAGGCCTAAAGGTGACGAACATTTCTACCATTGAATGCCATATTTAACTTAATGGCAATAAAGGAGGCCAAATAAGATGTTATACCTATAAATACATATTTTATAAAAATACGAGATACTTTTTGTTTAAGGTTACAAGAAAGTTACTGAGGTTGCACATGAGACAAACGTATTCCAAATTTACACCAAAAAATTAAATTACCAATTAGAATGCTTTTATTTTGTATTTATAAATAAATGATTTAATTATATTTTTACAAACAAATTGTGTACATTAGTATGTTAACATATTTTTTATACATATTTTCCTAACTTACATACAAGAAAAAATCGTGTATTGTGCTATCAAAATTTAAATAATTTGTTATATTTTGTTCTATGGACAATATTGCAAGATTTTGAAGTCTTAAATCAAGGGTCGGGAGACTTTTTGTCTGAGAGAGCCATACATTATTTTTAAAACTAAAAATTAAAGTAAATGTGTGCATTTTGTGTAATTTCAACACTAAAAGTACCATAATTATGTCTCTTAATTCTTTTTAATATCATTGTTATGCTGTTTATTGTTTATTCAATTCAAAGGAATCTGAATAAACGTTTTTTTAAAGAATAGTCGAACATTTGTCTGAGAGCCAGATGCAGCCATCAATAGAGCCACATCTGGCTCGCGAGCCATGGTTTCCCAACCCCTGTCTTAAATCATGCACTCATTGTGGAACGAAGATAATTTTTTATCAACTTCAGTTTGGAGAAGCTCCTTTCACAACTAGCGACACTGATAACAATAATTGTTATAAAAATTCTTAGAATACAAAATACACAAACAAATTGTGCAATGAAAACAATATATTTAAGCTTTATTTATAAACTAATACGACAAGCGGGCCTTTTCCTCCATTTTCCCAACGCAATGCCTCTTTTTGTAGTATAGGTACAGCCACAAAACCTGGATCATTTTTCTTTCATTATGGAACTGTTCTTTATCAATGTCAATAAAATCATTTATTTGACATTCAATTTCTTCACTTAGTAGGTTACATGGGATTATACACGAATATTTTCTTACATGGACATGCAACTGATCAAAGAGTTCTTTTAATTCCTTTATAATTCGATCCATGGATTAAAACATTTCTCGTTGTACTTCATGTTCTAAAGATAGGACCACGTCTTGTGAATTTTCCCCACTCACATGTTTTTCCCTTCTAACTTGGCGTTTCCTTTATTTTCTACAAAGTAAATAAACGATTCTACAACTTTAACTTCGCCAACATCAATAACTACTATCTTTTAATTTGACTAGTTTAATATTTGTGGGAAATATCTGGAGAGCTGTCAAATATCATACAAAAGTTTTTAGCTTGCTTTAATTGGTCCATTATTGTATTTCTCGCTGCACCTCTCAATAGGTCTATGAATTCATTTTGAATCATTTTCCACCAATAGGAGACACTATATTTATTACCCATCTTAATTTATACTAAATGTTCACATAATACTGGGTCGTACTTGGCCAACAAGTCCAAAAGCTCTAGAAAATTTCCTATATTTTCAATTGAATTGATGTCTTCCTCATGATTACTTTCACGAATACCTCTCAACGCCAAATTTTGTTTAGCTAAAAATCTAATTATATCGAGTATTGTGAGAATTTCCTTTCATTTTATCTTATTTCTTTATCAATATTATTTTGTTGTAGATTATCAAAAGTTGCACCATGTCAAATTCTTATTTATAATTCCTTCCATTTGGAAAATGATCGAATCTGCCGTAGACTCAAATCGTGTTGACTTATTCATGAGTAGACTCAACATGTTGATTTATTCAGTAGTCTCAACTCGTGTTGACTTATTTTGAGATTAAATTTCCACTATTTTTTAAAACTATGTGGCGTGTTAAAATTTGATTGGAAAAAATCATCAAACAGTTGACAGCAAAAACAATATATTATTTTCTGCAATGATGAATACACCATCCACGATCTTAACAAATTTTCACCATTATGCAAAAGTTTCTTGTGAAAAATCGTAATAATTTTCACTAAAATAGACTAATTCAAACTATCTAAACTTTACTTTAATAGGATATGCATAAAAGTTTTAGTAATTAAACGTATTTTAAAGAAACACACACATTTTGTTTGTCCTACTTTAATGGAAAAAAAAGAATTTTTTTTTAAAATTAATTTTTAATAAATTACCTTAGAATAATTTTCTTAAACTTAAACAGTAATATAAATTACTACTGGCTAGTTAAACACAATATTTGAACCACAATGCCAAGTGGGTACTTTTTCGCATATCATTCTGTGCATGTCGAAAATCCACGCAATAACTGTCGCGGCGATATTAATAGTATATTCGGTCCAGCAGTGATGTGTTCTTTGTGTTGTTTTCTTATAAAAAGCGTCATCTGTGATGTATACCGCTTATTCATGGTAACGTGCTTTTATTCCGAGCCGGAACTGACTGTCAATGACCTCGTCGTCGATATCTGAGAGAGGAAAGCGACAGTTTGTGTTAAATTCATGTGCATTGGGCCACCGTTAAACAAAAAGCTGCGAACGTGTTTTAACAAAACAAATTAAATTACAATAGAGAAAAACTTTATTGGTTATACTTGGGGTAGATTGTTGTCATTTTATTCTTTTCTTTTTTCAAAATTGCTATGAATGTAATTTTTTCTTGCTTTTTAAAGGTAGAGAAGTTTTAAACAAATTCTTGGATTAAATACTTTCAAATGTTAAACTTACTATTCAAAATTAGTTAATGGCGAACTTTCTGCCCTCAGTGGAAACCTCAAATAAGATTTTAAAGGGCTTTAAATAATTAGAAGAACTATTCCACTCCAGCTAAATACGTAGCTGAATATGCAGCCTATTATTAGTCCAAAACATTCTCGAATAGATTGTCTCTCACATAACTTTCTGAATTTGTTTCTGCTGCATTTGCTTTACCTGTATCTGTCTACCGAAGTTGTTCAACATTTTTTTTAAAATATAATAGGAATGCGTGCACCCATCAGCGGAAGAGTTCAAGAATGTACTTTTTTTTTACCGCGGCGTTGTGTTATTCGGTGGCATACTTGTAAAGGTGGGGACACCACCCTCCTTGAGGTTGTTGTGGACCATTGAAATCATGATGTAACATTCAAACAACAGAGCAGTGGCTGCCAGACCTGTAGTAACCGAGAGCCATTTTAAAACATAAACAAATTGTTGAGACCGCATTGAAGCACTGTGAGGCATTAATCCAGGCTTGGAAATCTTCCAGTAATCCTTGTAACATATCTTTCATAAATTTTTCGCGAGCCGCTATGTGAAAACAGAGGAGCCGCATGCGGCTTGGCCACCGCTGCAATAAAGTTAAAGTATGCGTGATTGTGGCGCACTGCGTGTCACCTCTGGTGTTATTGTGGTTTGTTGTTCTCGTCATCATTTGAAATCAAGGAAAGCCCATCCGCTTTAATGCGTTGTGTCTTTCATTGGTTAGAGTTTAGAGCGATTGTCAACAACTGCATGTATGGGGGGAAAAGTGGTGGGGGGGGGGTCTGAAATTATGCGTATATTTCAAAACAACATCTAGTTCAAATATTTACTAAAGTGTGCTCGTTTTCATGAAAGAACTTCATATAGTTTCATATCTAGAAAATTATTAAATTCATTGATTTCGTCTCGTTTTGCTACCATTATGTCCTTGTAAGATAAATATGTACTTTCAACAATCTGCAAAGCAGCACACACACAAATTCATCGTTTTGCCCCTGCATTATTATAGCACCAACATCAGCCAGACATTACGTCCCTTCAATGGCATGCCGGTTGAATTATCATTCCTAAATATTCCTAATATAGGCTGTTAGGTATTAAGCTTATGCCCATTCGTTCTTCAATTGTAAAGTTACTTCTAAATTAAAAAGCACTCTTTAAATGTTTCATCACTCATGCATTGTTACATTACTTCTAATTTGTAAATGTATATAGTATATAGAAGAGGCTTCTTATATTTTGGCTCATATAGATTTTGTCTCTTTTATCTATAGCCTATAGCTATGATTTGTTTTAAAACATGTTCAATTATTTTTTGATTACAAGTAATGATAGTTTGTTCTGTTTGTAAATTTTGCTTTTGGTGTCAAACATAGATTTGTGCATTAGCTTATAGAAATAATTACTAAATTTTTGTGAGTGGTGATTGCACTGTTAGCTTATTTGATCAATTGTGTTAATATTGACTTAATTAAATGTAATGAGACCAGCGGTGAAAACTAAATCTTAGAAAATTGCTGAGATATCTTGTTTTAATAGTGCATTTAAAAATCAGAGCAATATTAAATTAAATTGTTAAGAAATATTTTGAATGATCTCTAACATTTCTAAAACTGTGACTGTGACATTGTTTCAAAATATATCTTTTTTTCTTCTTAAGTCTTTATTATTCATCATCAATAGACTAATTAGATCTCAATTAAATTAATTTAAAATGTGTAATTCCTTTTTTTTTAAACTGGTCTTTTATTTATTGCAATTTTTCTGCATTTCTGAATCTGTTTAAGCCTATTTTATTCCTGTTGCAGTGCTGTATTTGTTAAATATATTATTTATCATTCAATTAAATCCTAAGTGACAGTGCACAATCAAAGGGCAGTATGTCGTTGTCAAATGTTAATAACATGTGAATTTTTGTGGATTCGAAAAAAACGTTATACGAATTTCTAGGTTACAGCTTACTTGAGCGGCCATTACTTAAGACAACGGGATCTAAGAATAACTCTGGAGTTGTTTTTTTTAAAATCTTTCACTTATTCATATTGAATTAAATTAAAGTCTCAAACTTAAAAACAAAGCTATACTAATGAAAGTGTGTTGTGATATTATAATAATAATAATTGTTAAAATCAGTTCTTGGATTCAATGTACTGAAATTATTTTGGGTTGATGTTCCAATAAAATATAATATAGAATAGATGTATAAACAACTTTGACATGATTTAAACTTATTTTCACAACTCTTCTCGTGAGTAAAATCCAATATATCTTCCTGGTCTGTGGTTTCAAATTTTAAAAAACAAATTTCCTCTAATGTTACAACATGATGTTACGTGTAATTCAAGTTTTTAATTAGACTCTCTTACGTATGTTTTCAATGATGTAACGTGTAATTCAAGTTTTTAATTAGACTCTCTTACGTATCTTTTCAGTGTTCTCTGCGGACAAAGTTGAAAAAGCAGGTATCGCTGCTGGAGTTGTTGCCATTATTATCATTATCACAGTCATCATTGTGTATCTCGTCATTAAAAAAAGGTAAGGTCTAAACAATATTAGCTAAAGTTATTACCAGTTAACATTATCATTGCATATTCCTGATGTCTGGTTAGAGAAATTTGAAATTCACCTTATGATGGTTGCCTGAAGTCTGTCAGCATTTTAGATGTGGTACCTTGTAGGAGTGGGGGTGTGTGGGGAGGTAAGACATCTGGTGCTTGCTCCTATTGTCTATAGTATCAAAATTATTGGCATAAATGTATTATTATTGAAATAATGCTAATTTCCCCTCAACTCGCGGTTCGTCGAGTGGCAGCGCGCTCGACTGTCGTACCGATGGTCACGGGTTAGAATCCATGTTCCCGGGGCCTAGGGCGTCCCTGAGTCACCCAGCTTCGAATGGGTACCTAACACTAGTTAGGCGGCTGGGTAATGCGTGGAACCCACAAAGCCGTGGCCTGTGAACGCTGCATCACTTGCCAACAGATCATCTCTCATGGTCTATGGACGCAATTATCTTCTGCATAGAAGGAGCGTCTGTATAGATAAGATAAGATAAGACCCATATTTACATAGTTTTAGCACATTTAATTTTCTAGGGTATTCCTAGAATTTGTGTAGAATATTAAAATGAGTTTTTTTCTACAACCTTTTGTAAGCTGAGTGACAGTCAAACCTCAGAGGATCTTTGACTTCAGCCAATCACAAATATTGTTACAAAATAAGTTGTGGGCTCTTTGTATTAATTTTTTTACTGATAAGGGAAAAATGAAATTATGCTCCTTAAATTTATATATGTCTGCCAACAAGAAACCAATGTTATTGTTGATTTTTTTGTAACTGATGTTATTATAGCTCAATTATTTATTTTTCTAGAAACAAAAGAAAAAGAGAGACATTAGCAGAAAACGGAGATGCTAATGGACATGCTAGCAAACTTTTGGAAAATGATCCAGACAAAGGGGTAAATTATAACGATATTGAAATGGCAGAAAGAAAGAAAAAGTGCTTAAATACAACGGAGATTTAGATGGACCAGATTTCATTGCTTGAAAGGTAGATAAAAAATGTATTTTGACCATTTTATGAAAGGAAAGTGTTTGTTAACATTTCAATTAACAAATTAACTCTAGCATAAATTTGCATTTTTAATTATTTTTTTATTTTCTAAAATTTAGCTTTACTATTGGACCTTTTGATATTTGTGTTAGCCTAATTTTGGTTCAGTTCCTCAGAAACTTTAAAACTTAATTATATCAACTAATTATAATGGATGCAAACATTTATATTTAAAAGGGAGTTCATTCTTACATTAGCTGCTCTTAATTTGTAAAAAGTTGGGTTTGTTTAAAAATACTTACTTTATATCTGCAGAACACAGAACTGGAAGAGGCAATGACACTTACCACTAAAGCATGACTGTTGTGAAAAATGTGATGAACTTGTCTCTGGTAATCGGCTTCATAAGTGTGACCCTTTAGTTTTAGTTCTATGAATTGTGCAGAAAGGGCATAACACTTTATTTATAAAGCTATCCAGAGAAATATTTACAACAAATTTATTGAGATTATGACAAGAAATACCAAAAACTTTTAAGAAAGATTTGGAAATTTCAAGAAATTTTTTTAATAAAAAAACTCTTTTTCAATAAGGGGCATACATTTTGTTCTCTAACTTGTTCTAAAGAAAAGAGAAATATAAAATGTTTTTGCTGTGTTATTTGCTGTCTGCTAAAGAAGCTGTTAAGAAAAAAAGGTGTTGGAGAAGAGAGTCAAGAAGATGTTGAAAGGACAACTACAATGAGTGGCACCCATAATGAGTAATTATTTTCCCTAAGAATAAGTTTTACAAAAGTTTTTGCTGTTGAGGACACATCATCCACAGTATTGATATGCTATGAACAGTTCTACAGTAGCTCTCCAAACTTTTGTATTTGGACCAGAGTACTTTTGCCAACTTGCCATTCTCCTACATTTTGTCACCTTAAATTTCTCAAATATTAAATTAAGTTCACTTTTATCCCATGCGTAAAATTAAAGAAAAAACAACTTTGAAGACAAAATTTGTGTTTCATTATCTCATATTCAAAACCAATGATGAATGACAGCTAACTTTGTTGAAACACGTCACTAAAGGAATTTCTCAGATCCTTTTCATTCTAAAGTGACAAAGAAAAAAAAAGATGTGATAGTGATAAACTCACTCGAGTCTAAAATCAAAACTCTTTGATGCGTCATCAGAAAACAAATATTGTTGTTTCTAGGCACCAAGTGATTCCTATAAACATAGTGATGTTCATTTGGAGATAATAAGTCATGTATAACTTGGAGTCTTAACTTTTATTGATGAGTGTTTTTCCACAAGTCTGAGCTTACAATTACAATAAGAAGTGATGCCCTGATTATTATAGTATAGGTTGGAAATTGTGAAAGATTTTAGAATTTTTAGTTTAAGTGTTGCCGTTGGTTTGCCATTAAAAAGAAAATTCTCTTAAAATGGGATGAGTGATTATAGAAAAGAACTCCTTCAGTTTGAATTTCACATATATGTTATGTCAACAATATGCATGAATATAATGTATTATCTCTAGTTATTTTATTGATGTTTTTCATTACTTCATTTTTAAGTGCTATAATGTTGAACACTGATTAATAAATGTGAACTAAGCTGTGGAAAAAGTTCTGGCTTAAATTTATGTGTGACTCTATAATTTTGGGGCCATACATTTGAAACACTTCAAATTTAGTTACCAAACTTTACTGAGCTACATTCATGGATAAATCACTAAATAAAATAAAGCTAATTGACCAGTCACATAGTAATGTCCAATATTCATATCGACTGTGTCTGCAGCTATAACTACATCTGAGTGTAACATCTTGAAAGAAATAACATAATCTACTCATTATATTTTATGATACTTTACACTTACTGGGTTTTTTTTTAATGAAATGAATCTCTTTATCCTTAATTTTAGATGGTCCCAAATTAATAAAAAATCAGTTTAATTTTCATCAAAGTGAATATAAATGTTCTCATCTTAAAAGTGAATCTGTTATTCGCGCTCATAAACATGAAAAATTTGACACATGAAAGTGGATTTGCAAGTCAATGCTTTTTTAAGTTTTATTTTAGTTATCTCAAATGGAATGTTATTTGATATAAAGAATTTTGAATATATTATTAATAGTAAACAAAACACTAAAAGGTAAAACATAAAATTTGAAATCATTTTCAACTATGCAAATCTTTTTTTTATATATAAATAAGATCATAGTAAGCACTGAAGTAATTTCTGCACAGACAATTTTAATAATTGTACATATTTAATTTTTGCCTGTGTTCAAACATAAATAAAAGGATTTTTTCATATATCTTTTTTTTTAATAATATGATATTTAAGAAAATAAAATGATAAACTTTTATTTCAGTGTTCTTTTGATGTTTTAAAAAATTAATTTTATTTTTCCCTTAGTTGTAAAGTAGTTTCTTCATCATTTTTTTTACCAAGTAAAACAAGGCAATAAAAACAAGTAAAATACTTTTATAAAATCTATTTCATCAATTTTTCTTTTCATTATTCAAATCTTATTTTACAATACATTTCTCAAATGTATATTATCAAAGTGATATGTATGTTCATAAATATTTAGTCAGTGCTAACTACATTTAATATATTCTAAACTTATATTATAGCAGTGCTGCTTTCTAATAAGCTTTTCATTGCCAAATCATTGTTACTGATCAGTCTTCTTATTTTTACAACTTTACTAGACTACAATTAAAAATATAAAAAAGATATATTTGGCAATTAGGGAATAACTTTTATACATGAAAAGAAAAATATTAATCATCCTGACCCTCTTTACAACTTAAGTAGATTATAAATAATGTTTTAAATTACTTGCCTATCAAATCAGATCAATTTTTTTTAAATAACATAATTTTGTATTCTTGCTGAAGTTTTGTTTCTATAACTGTAGAGAGGGTTTTTCATAATCTTTTAAAGATAGTGATGGACAAAGAGCCTAGTTGAAATTATTTTATTTTATTAGATACTGACTATTGAAATATTTAAGCAAGATTTTTAACAATTTCTACTCATTAGTTTTCAGAAATTTGTGAGGGGTTTTTATTTTCATTTATAAAATTTTATTGCTTTTTCAAAAAATGAAGTAAAGACGATTTTATAACAGTTAAATACTGGGAATTGTGGTTTTTGTGAAAAGGGAAAATATTTTAACACTAGGCTCTTTGATTAATTGCTAGGAACTATTTTCATGGTTCTCATGTATTTTATGTCCCAATCATTATTAATGTCAGAATTAATTTAATTGATTTGAAACTGCCAGGGATTTTGTTTCCCATAATAATTTCTATCAATAGTAGCTATTTATGTTAGTTGAATTTCATTTTTTTCCTCATTAATCTAAAATAGAAAACTTTGGGAAAAGATATGAAGAAGAAAAGGCAAGGATAAGGATCAAAACAAGTGATCAACATAGTTTCTCTCTAATATTTTTTTTTATAGCTGTGCAATATAAATTTATAACAGACAAAAATTATTTAATTTAAAAATTAACTGTCGTTTTGAACTGTTTGTGAAACAATTCATATTTTACTTATTCCTAGCAATCGGATAAGGTATGAATTTATTATTTTTTTAAATTTATTTGTATCTTAGTTAATGGACAGATTTGAGTTCAAGTTCTTTTTAACGCTTATTATTAGAAAAAGCGAATGGGACAGATGTTTCTTTTATATAACTTACATAATTAGCTAAGATGTATAAATGATAGGCAATTCTAATTCTGAAAAGAGAAGGCTGAATATATAGGTACAAGTTATGTTTCATTTTTGGCCTTTGCATCAATTCATCAAAAAGATCTCCCCCCAACAAAAACGTTTAAATTAAACAATTATACAATAAATTTTCCTTAACACATAAAGTGAATATTTCCCATGCGTAATACATACCAGTGCCCCATATTAGAAGATTTAAAAATTGACAATGACCTTGAAAGAAATAAGCCTTGTGTTTTATATCAATAATTAATTGCCATGAATTAGTCAAGAAACTACAAAGTATTTGAAAATGGATCTCGCACAAAAAGTATTTTTAAAATTGGCTTTAATTTTAAATGCCATTTTTATTATAAGGTCTGGTAAAAACTTATTTTTGATGTTGAACAAGAAACGGATAAAAATCCTATTTACACAAGTTTTATTAGAAGTCTGAAGGCTTTGTTAAACTTAAACATCACATACTATGCTGTATGTTTTCTTTATTATTTATTATACATTTCTAATTTGTCCAGTATTGTTGCATTGCAGTTGATTAAATACTTATGTACAATTTTAATTGTCCAATTTATTATTATTGATTCTTCTGTGGTGTCCTCAATATCTATAATTCACACAGGCCGAAATCTATGAAAAGTCACATACACATGTAGTTATAATCATGATAATAACTGGTAGTAAATAAAAAAATATTTTGAAGCGTGGGGGCTGTCCATAAAGTACGTGACGCTATTTTTGACCAATTTTGATCCCCCTCCACCCTGTCACAAACTGTCACAAATCTCGGGAACCCCCCTCCCCACAGTACGTCACACTTTCGAAAAAAAAATGTTTAATTAACACCTAATTAAAATATTTAATTTAATACTTAAAATACCCTTCACTATTAAACTGTGTTAAAATATAAAATTTCCACTTAAAACTTAAAGTAGGGATGTTACGGATTCAAAATTTTGAATTCCGGCTCAGGCCAGATTTATGTAGTCAAATCCGGAGTCAGATTTGCTAAAATGGCAGGATTCCGGATTTGCCGGAGCAATTATGAATATGTATAAATTAGGGCTCTATCGACCAACAGAATTTATGAAGTTAAATCCTGCTGAAGCCGGAGCTATAAAAAAATAATCGGATTCCGGATTTGCAGGAGCTGGAGCCGAAATCCGGTACACCCCTTCTTAAAATTAAAAGAACTATCAGATTATTAAAATTATATTAATAGTAGAATAGTTAATTGTCAACAGCTGTCACAGCTATTCAATGAAACAGTAACTCAATCTAGATCGAATTTGAAAACAAAAATTGCTAAAATTAGACTTGACAATTATATAATACACATCATTTATCTGCTACCTTTCCATTAAAATTTACAATGGGTGTGGTCAAGTTTTAGATTATCTTCCGATTATGCAATCTATTTTCACAGGATAAGAAGTAGTTTAGCGAAACTTGACCTCACCCATAAAACTAATTCAAACGTTTCACAAAATGTGTCAAAATTATTGTTAAGGCTATTAAATTCTACTTTAAAAAATAAATTAGAAAAAAATGTGTAACGTCACACATGGTCTGACCCCACCCCCCCTCCCCCCGTCACTAAGTGTCACACTTTCTTACAACTCCTCCCCCACCCAATTGGAGCGTGACGTACTTTATGTCCCATGTAAGTTTGGGTTTTGAGGATGGTGTTTCAAAGTTCTTCTTAATTTATCCAAGGAAAAACAAAAGGCAATAGGTCAAAATTGAATAAGCATGTACAAACTTTTAAAAGATCTTAATTTTTTGTATATATTTCAAAGCCACAAATTATATATGGAAATTTCTCAAATTAAAATTTTATCTTAAGACTAGTTTGTTCTGGAGCGCCCACTTTTTTTCAAAAGCCGAATTAACGTAAATGAATGTTATTGAATGCGTTGAGGTACGTACCCACTACGGCCCCAATAATTGGTATGTGAATGAGTTCAATAAAAAGAATGAATAATTAAATTTTAATTCATTAGAATGATTAATTTTTCACAAAATTTCTCTATATATCCCTTTTTCGAAATTAAAATATAAGCTCAAACAATGGCGTCATATAGAAATTTACGGCGAGAAAAACCACACGCTGTGTTAATCTCGAAACCAAAATGATTATGATTTTACGTCTATTTTTTCAATTTTAAAAAATATGCTGATTATTTCCCTTAGCGTAACAGAATGAGTGACCTGGGCTTTTATTTTGTTTATAACTAAATTCATTACAAGGCACTCTATGAATACAGAAAAATTAAAAGATTGCAATTTATATATACAAACGACTGAGCTCAGCATGACACGTAAAATGTAAACAAAAGCACGCGGGTACGTCGAGGGGTCGCTTCAACGCATCAACTCAAACTCTCACGTGGGGAAAAAACAATAACAAACCGTGAATTTGAATTACATACCTCATATAAGGATAAACTAAAAATGCATTAATTTAATTACGGTACGATCGATCGATCTGAAATTTTGATACGATGCATTGTTAGGTCAGACGGGCCCGTGTGCCAAATTTCAGCTGTAAGTGGGTCATTTTTTACTTTTGTTTTTCCGCCCGCCCGCCCGCCCAAGACAGACAGAGACGGCCGCGAAGTTAATATAAGGGATTTAAAAAGAGGGCTTATTTTCTTTAAATTTAAAGCTACAAATGAAAAAAAAGTTACTTAAATTTAAACATATGACAAAAAAAAAGATAAATAGAAAATAATTCTCCAGAATGAAGATATGTGAAACAGTGTAATAAAAACTTGTGGTATTTTTTTAATTCTAAAAATTGGAACCTAAAGGAAAAGCTTAATTAAAAATCCAAAACTATAAAATCTATAGCTAATGATGAGTACAAGTACTGCAAGTCCAATGATAACACATTCCAACAAATAAAGCTATTGCTTCAGACGAATTATCAACTAGACAATTAATTTTAAATTACTAGAAAACCTAATATATAGTACATGTAGTATCGTTAATAACCTACAGAAACATATTAAACGTCCTGTGTACACATCAACATGGGTTTAAAAGCAAAAAATATATATAATGTGAACTACAATTCATTAGGATAATAGATGATTTGTCAAAAGGTTTAGAAAATAATAATCAAATGTATACTAGACTTCTCAAAAGCATTTGATAAATTTCACCATTATAATTATAGTTTTCTTTTTTTTTAAATATAGATTCCTTGGTATCTCTGCTCCCATAACATCAGTAGATCAAAGATTTTATTTTAAGAAGAAATCAAGTTGTAATAATTAATGAATCTCTATAAGCACAAATAATGGTTAACACAAGAGTACTGTCCTATGCCCTCTTCTCTTCTTAATTTACATAAATGATTTACCCAACCGCATTTCAAAGGGAACAAAGGTTAGGTTATTTGCTAATTGAATAATCTTCAGAACAGTGAAGCTAAAGCAAGGGATGTAATCGTGTAATTAACTAAATATTTAAATGATTTTTAAATTTCACAGTTTATAGATGTGTCATATTTTTGTTTATTTATTTTGAAATGTATTTACTTATTGAGTGTTTCACAATCTATTTCTATTTCATTGTTAAAAACCATAGGTATTGTGTGTATGTATTTTATTTGCTGAATGGTAGTATTTAAGGGTTTTACGACAGCACAAGGTAAAACAAAATATATTTAATTTTCATCATTTAATACTGTAACATTTTCATAAAAACCCATTTCACGCCTGAGTGCCCATGGTCTTCTCTTTTTAAATCCCTTATATTAACTTCTTTTTAAATCCCTTATATTAACTTTTTAAATCCCTTATATTAACTTCTCCCTTTCTCTGTCTTGGGAGGGCGGAAAAAACAAAAGTCAATAAGTAAAATGTAAAAAAATCATTTTTTTAAAAAAGGACACGCTTTTATTTACAAACATTTACAGACTGAAACGCGCTGATCTCCCCTGCCCTTGATGTAATCAGGGGAATTTGGTAAACGAAGGCTGGAGTGAAACCAGTGAGCCGTGGAGGTCAACTCTAGCAGACGACTATACATTCTAAATAGTGATAAATAGAGATACACTAAAAATTTATTAATTTAATTAAGGTACATTCGATCGATCTGAAATTTTGATACAATGCATTGTCATTCAAGATCTATCTGTGGTAAAATTTTGAGATCTCTAGGACCATCAGAAGTGGTTTAATTTTACGTTTCAAGATTTGAAGGAAGGGTGGATGGATACAACATACAAACATTGTGACTTAAATAAAAGCGTGTAAAAATGACCCACTTCCCGTAAAGCCATCGAACTGAAATTTGGCCCACGGACCCGTGTCACCTAACAATGCATCGTATCAAAATTTCAGATCGATCGAACGTACCATAATTAAATTAATTCATTCTTAGTTTAGCTATATAATCTATGTGTAGCGGTCGCTATTGTTTACATTTTACGGTTCACTTGAATTCACGCCAGCCATCGATGACCACATCTCGTGGAGGAGGATTTCACTCAGTATTAGGCTGTAAATATTTGTCGCGTTGGAACATAATCAATACTTTAAGTTCTGTCTCATATATAAGGGACTTATAGTCAAAAACTTTGTTTTTAATGGGTTTGTTTTTATTAAATCCCTTATTTAACTTCACCGCCGTCTCTGTCGTTTGTCGTCGGGCAGGCGGGTGGAAAAACAAAAGTCAAAAATGACCCACTTCCCGTGATGCCATCGAGCTAAAAGTTGGCACATAGATTTGTGTTACCTAACAATGCATGATATCAAAATTTCAGATCGATCTAATGTACCGTAATTAAATTAATGCATTTTTAGTTAATCTCTATATAACGTATATAATTCAATTTCACAGTTTGTTATTTTTTTTTCACGTGACAGTTCAGTTGAAGCGTTGACGCCATCCGTCGATGTACCAGCATGCTTTTGTTTACATTTTACGTGTCATGCTGAGCTCGGTCAAGCGATCTGTGACCAGACCTTTCGGTTATAAAGCAAAGGGGAGTTAAGACAGATTCAGTCTGTAAATGTTTGTCGTGTTTGAACATAATCAATACTGTTAGTTATGTCTCATATATAAGGGATTTATAGTCAAAAACTTTGTTTTTACGGGTTTGTTTTATTAAATCCTTTATATTAACTTCACGACCGTCTCTGTCGTCATCTTATGGGAGGGCGGAAAAACAAAAGTTTAAAATGACACACTTTCCGTGATGCGATGGGGCTGAAATCTTGCACATAGACCCGGGTCACCAAACAATGCATCGTATCAAAATTTCAGATCGATCAAACGTACCGTAATTAAATTAATGAATTTTTAGTTTATCTCTATACGGCATATGTAATTCAATTTCACAGTTTGTTTGTTTTTTTTCACGTGACAGTTCAGTTCGCGCGTTGACGCAACATCGTCGATGTACCGGCGTGCTTTTGTTTACATTTTACGTGTCACGCTGAGCTCGGTCCAGCGATCGGTGACCAGACCTTTCCCCTCTCCCACCCCCACCGCCCGGGTTATAAAGCAAAATGGAGTTAAGGCAGATTCAGTTTGTAAATGTTTGTCACGTTTGAGCATGATCAATACTTTTCAATTATGTCTCATATATAAGGATTTATAGTGAAAAACTTTGTTTTTACGGGTTTGTTTTATTATTTTTTGTTTAACACTCAACTGTACCTTCACAAGCATATACAAAATTTTAGTCTCCAGCCTGACAAGTATAGACTTGTTCATTTGAAAGCTCTTCTGCTTGACTACCAGCATGCAACTCTTGTTGCGTCGTCGAGTCTTTTGTTGGCGCTGGGTCCTCGGTGTTTTTCCGCGCCTCTCGTTTTACTTTTCTCTTATTATACCGGAGAACGCCCCGGCGAATTTTTCAAAAGCGTGATGTTAATTAGTTCCTCCTTGCTGAGGACCCTGTCAATAGCAGTTTTTAACTGTTCCTCCACAAGCTCTTCAAACGTTGTACATGTAATACATAAATGAGCAAGTTGATTGCGTTGCCCAGTATCACAACCCCATAACAAAACCAAGTTGTGTCCTTCATTGCTTTGTAAAGATTTCTTATGTATTTGTGAGGCATTCTTGTTAGAATGGGGGGGGGAAAAAAGGAAATTATGAAAGTCATATAAAATAGAACAACGTAAAACAAAACAAGCATCGTGCAATTTTTAAAAATTGTTTATTTGTCATCCCAAGCTTCGAAAAGAATATTATAATCGAATGTATCCTCTGGAGTTGTGGTTGAGTCTGGATCGAGGCCCTCACCTTCATCTCTAATTAATCTTGCTGCATGAAAACGGAGAACCTTCCGGTGGACTTCTGCGTAGTTTATATTTTTTGCTCGTCTTGGGTGAGTAACATTTTGAAGTTTGTCATTGACCAGCTTCTCGAAAATTTGGTTCACACCAGTCGTGCTGGTAACCCAGCAAGCATCAGAGGCGGTATAAATTTTCTTCGGGGTATTTAGACTCATTCTAGGTAGAAAGAAAAAAGTATAATTTTTACAAAAGTCTATTTAAAATAGAAGTAAACACATACAACGACAACATATTTACTGATGGATCCAAGGTGGAAACATCCCTTTACTTGGGTCCAAGCGGGAGCGGGAAAACCATGTTTGTAACAAAGATGTTGACACATTTATCAGCCATGGTCAAGCCCACCCCAGAGAAAATTATATGTTGTTATGGTGAATTGCAACCGTGAAAGGTGTTCGATTTATGGAAGGACTACCTGACATTGGTCAGTTGTCAGAGGGTAATAAACGTCGTTTGGCTGGTGGCAATCGATGATTTAATGTCTGAAACAGATGAAAAGATTACAAAAAATTTTTACTAAAGGTAGTCACCATCGAGACATCAGTGTTATGTATACTGTTCTAAACCTATTCGATAGAAATAAAGAACGATACGTCTCAGTTCCCATTATATAGTACTGCTAAAAAAACCTCGAGACGGATCACAGATTACCCATCTGGCAAACCAAATGTACCGTGGTCGCATTTCCTATGTGCCAAGAACGTTTTAAAGATGCTACGTGTTCCCATGGTTATTTGTTACTCTACCTTTGACAGGAAACCCCGGATCAGCTGAGATTACGTACTTCTATATTTCCTCACGAACGAAAAGTTGTGTACGATTATACAATGACTTAGAGAACAGGACAATTTTTTTTTATAATCTTTATTATTATTTTTTTAACTTTTATTTATTTCGTCTTGTCTATACGCAGATGGTTCGTTCCATTGTGAGCTCATATCATCAATTCTCGGTGTGTAATCGAGTTTTTAAAAGAATCAACACTTAAAGAGATACATGGACACTGTTCACGGGGCAAACCGACTCAATCTTGTCTCTTGTAGTCGTCCCTTTTCAAAGGCATAATATGCATATCCATAAAATGCCTGTTACAACACAACTACAGAGTGTGTGCCCATCTGCTGATAACAATTCCATGCGCACCGAGCTAGACAGCTCTAATCTGGCCCAAGCTGATGGAGCTCCCTGAGTACCACCAATTGTAATACATGCCATGGACCAGTCTGAGAGAAACAAGAGAAGACTTGGGGCCTCTTCAATTATAATAATCGTTTAAAACAAATAATTATTCTAAAATAATTAATAAAATTGAATGATACTTGTTTTGTTTTAACTTGTGTTGTCGTAATTAATATCCTTAAATACTACAATTCAACAAATAAAACACATAAACATAATTCATATGAAATAGAAATACATTGAGAACCATTCAATATTTTTAAAGACAAGTCAACATAAATAATTAGAAATAAAAAATATGACACACATAAAAAAGGGATCTAACTAAATCATTTCAAAACTTGGTGAATAAAAAAGATTACAGGCCCTTAAACTTAAAATTTTGTATACAGTATGACATCTCATAACGTGTTTAATTCTTTCCAGAGTCTTACTCGTTAAGCGAAACAGTCGTCATTTGTGCCAATTGGTCCCCATACAAATCTATGCAAAATAGGATAATCCGTTTCATGATTGAAAAAAATACTCATTTTCCAAAAAAATGTATTAACATTTATTCAAATAAAATTACTTTGAATTGTTAAGGAGTGAAACAACTAGAATACATTTTAGATTTGAAACAAAAAATGTAAACAAAAACATGAATTTATGACAAATAATAACATAATCTGTTGATGTATAATAACTTTAGTTTCAAATTATGTTGTTTTTTTAATCCAATGACGACAGACCAATCAGTGAGTGAAAAGAATTTAAGAAATAAAAACTTAGTTTTTATTAAAAGGTAAGTACTCAAATACAGAAACTATATTTTACATTAAATGTAGAGCATTCCCCTTGATTTTAAATTTAAACGTCAGTTCATATTAGTAAATTTACATATAAAGTAATTAAATGCATGCTAGAATTAGCTTAATATAGAGTTAGTCATGCCATACGCAATCAGCTATACAAATATAAAATATTCCCAATTACAAACTGTGACATCCGTTAATTCTCAGATATGCTGATTAAAATTAGCGGTTATTCATAATACCCCCAAAAATTTTATTTAAAAAAATTCCACAGATCCATCGAGGATGGAACTCATGTCGCTGGTTTAGGAGTTCCAAGTGTGCATACCATTACACTACCGGATCTTCGTGCATATTTGGAATTATTTATATATAAAATAATTAAATCTTATCCACACAAAATATTGATGATAGATTATTTAGAAAGACCAAGAAATTTAGTTAGGCATAATTCTAATTCATATATTTTAATTCCAGATCACAGCACAGTACATTGTCGCCTAATAATATTTTTTTAAATTATCGTTTGTTGTTTTTTGTTCTTTTTCATTCGCCACACTCACTTGACTCACACTGTCACTGTTGGACACTGGCGACTGGCCAATCATAAAGTGAGAAGAAATTAAAAGAATAGAAATTTAATCCTGATTAACGTTAAGTATTCAAGTAAAGAAAATAAATTTTACATTAAATGTAGAGGAGGGCACACCTAGTTAAATGTTATTAATTTCAATAGAAGCGCTTGCAATTTAAGTCAGTCTTGAACTACCACATGGACCATTTTCGTGTAGGGCAGGAGCCTAAACCTAACTGTATTTTATATAAAAGTAAAAGCTTAAAACCACTATTTTCCACAGTAATGGGGCCGTCCATAAATGACGTCACGCGATTTTGGCCTATTTTTTACCCCCTCCCCCCCCCTTCGCCACGCGACGTCACAAAAACTTAGACCCCCCCCCCTTTCTAAAAATACGTCACAAAAATACGCCCCAAAAAAAATAGTTTATTCTCTATTTGAAAATAAGTATGTTTCAAATCCCTTTTATTGTCATTTAAGTATTTATTATTTATTTAGTGAAGATCTACATTGTAATATCGTACCCCGCGTGAAGCTTTTTTTAAATAAAAGTTTAAGCGGCCTTCAGAAAACGAACTGTGTTAACATCCTTAGATTATATTTTATTTTAATGCATACAAATTAAAATTTTACTATAAATCATCACGGTTAACGTCTTTGTTTAGAAAAAAGTTATTTAAAAATAACATTTTTAAAATGTATTTTTTTAAAAATCAATCAATTGACTGACGGGCATCCCGTAAGAAAGAGGTCGGCGAACAGAGGTAAATAACCTCATCTGGGGTCAAAAAGGGAAATCTTGGGGGTAATGCAGACTATTTTGGGACACATAAATACCACTACAATCCACTAGATATATTAAAATACCTCATGTGTACGTGTACGCTTGGAACATATGCCCATTATTGAACCGGTCCCTTCCAGAAAATGCATTTTTTTAAAATTTGACAACTATGTAGATTTCTTACCTACGTACTACACGAAGACACCTAAATCTACCCTGCTTTCATTTATATTGACACGAGTGACAATAATCTTAATCCACATGACTTGTCTGTAGCACGTATCTTTTCTGTGATATTTAAAACTAGGTTGTGCTGCGGCGCCCACTTTTTTATGGCGCCTACGGCACCCACCTTTTTCAAAAGCCCAACTAACTTGTCTTTGTATGATAATAAATACGTAATATTAAAATTCCTGAAATGTACACAAAGTATTTTATAATAGGGGCTCTAGGGCGCCTACGGTGCCCACTTTTTGGTTGTCAAAAGCCCAAGTAACTTATACTTGTTTGATAAATACGAAATATTAAACTTCCTGAAATGTACACAAAGTATTTTATTATTAACAATCATCAAAACCTATATTTACATCGTTCCCTTTTCCAAAATTAAAATATTATCTAAAACAATGACGCAATATAATATCTTTTTACGGCGAGAAATTTTAGAAAGAAGCGCACTAAATTACTGCACCAAAAAATAACTCTTTTCGATCGTCGCATGAAGTTGTTAAATTAATAATAGTTTGGAGTGTATTTAATATAATCTGACAACCAAAATGTTTATGATTTTTAAGTCTATATTTTCAATTTTTAAAAAAAAGCAGAGTGATTTCCCTTAGCGTTAGGCCAAAGTGAGTCAGTCATACACAATTTAGGGTAAATATATATATGATTAATGCCTTAAAAACTGAGATAAGAAGAAAAGTTGTTTTGTGCTCCTCTCTAATTGAGATCTCAAGAAATTGATGCATTCAATAAAGTTAATGAATACTTGACTAATTTTAAATGGGCTCATTTATCATCATATCTAGAATGGCCAGGGGCGTTTGACCAAAAACCAATCGAACAATTATATCAAACTTAAAACGTTTTTAATTCTATCAAATAGATTCCCTCCCCACCCCTCCCTTTTAAAGAAAAAGGATATTCCGTGTCGTTTTGACTTGAAATATCTACACATCATCATATTCAGATCATTTTTAGACACTTGTCATGCTTATAAAACTCATCAGTAGCATTTTCGGGAGCTAACGATGACTCCTGCTGTGAGAGAGCCAAACGGAGCTGCGGTTATATCACAAATGCTTTGATGTCAACATCAAACGACGCAGTGTAACAATTTCAAACGTTATCTTGTGTATTCTCAAACTAAAGGATTATAAATAGATTTAATTTTCGTTTCTTGATAGCTTACGCCAACCAGCGTCTGATGGCCTGCCGACCGGCACATTGAGAAACACTGATTTTTAAAAAAAATCGTACGCGACAAAATATTTCAGTGGAAGTTTTATTTAAAGTTACCGTTTTGATGTGACGTCACATTTCTTCAACCCCCCTCCCTCCCCCTCGTCACGCATCGTCACAAAAGTTTGACCCCCCTCCCCCCCTAGGTGCGTGACGTCATTTATGGACGGCCCCAATTGTA